>MU226802.1:1169298-1234023 GCA_018584345.1 Thuja plicata
AATGAAAATGCTTTGTTCAAATCATTTTCATAAAACTTGATCTATAAAAACTTGTATATTGGATCTATAGTGGATCCAACCACACAATAGATTACCACGAGTGGTCATGCTAACCCAGAAAGGATACACACACTAAGAAAAGCTCAGAAGGATACGAAGCATGTCACATACACATTAAACAAGAATCGCTACATTGGGATAAGATGCCCATTACACCTAGATGAACATGGCCATTTTTCCTCAGGCAATATTAATGCTGTGTGGTTATAAATGCAAAAAGTGAATACTAATCCCAACAGCAAGAGTCTCATACATATTTATATATATATATATATATTTATACATATTTTATACAATAATATATATATATATTTTTTTTAAATGGCATAGGCTGTCAAAATTTTGACACAAGGCACCTAGCATATTGACGCTGATGCTATACAATCGATGACATGATCAACCATTGTTCATCACACTTTTGACACATGACACTAAGAATATTGACACTGATGCTATACAATCAACAACATAATCAACCATTGTGCATCGTAATTTCAACACACAACACTTAGCTTTTCAACATCGTTGCTATAGTCTCGATGCCTTCATCGAGCAGAGTTCATCGACATTTAGACTGACGTTGGTTGCCTCGGTGGAAAGCAAGGTCCAGGATGGACCAAACATTTCAATGCATCTTCTGTCGATAAATCCACCATATTGGTGTCAAAATACTGATGCCGGTCTAGTGTGACGTAAAATTGACGCAAAAAAGACCGACGACAGTAGTCATCATTTTATAGACCAATTGCTGTCTAAATTGTGACAAATCATCATCAAAATAGGGCTAAAATTTACTAGTGAATGAGCATGGAACAAGGATCAGAATGACATTTAATGAAGATCCACAGTGAGCTCAAAGATTCAAAGGATAAATAAAAGTTAGCTTTAGAGATCTACGATCAGGAAAATCTAAAGTGATGATCTATGGTAAAGATTAAGCGGCAAAAGTGATGGTACCACTTCCAAGAAAATTTCAAGTTCTGAGGTGATGCTAACACGGTTCAACGAGTATCAAATTCATTGAATTAGTTCATAAACTTGATTTGACAATTGAGAGTAAAGGAAGGAAAACCTAATCAAGGAGATTAAGAGGAAAAACTGAATCTATATAAGGATGAATTTGAATGATAGAGAGGGTATAAATTTGAAGTTTGGATGTGCCATCAAGTAAAGAAGTGAAGAAGAAAGAGGTTGAAATCTAAGTATAGGGTAGAGACTGATGAAGTGTGGAGACCATAAAAACAAAGAGCACATAAGGGAGCTAATTGAGCAAGAGGTAGTTGTAGTATTACAGATCAAATTCTATAATGTTTCTTATTAACATTTGTAGCAGGAAAATCTCTTAACTGAGTGGACTTAATAGTCTTATTGTAAATCCTTTTGAAAGATGACATTATAAAAGAGTGTTTAAATCCCTTTAGCCATGTCACTCCTAATAGGGTGAAGATCCTAACAGATCTGAGGCAAATCCCCTGACAGGGTCATATTTGACAATTTGCATTTTAATCTTTAACAAGATAGGCTCTTAACCGAGCACACTTCAGAAGAGTATTTTTATTTATGGGTGACAATTTCCACAAAGGTTTTTCTCAAATTGGGTTTCCTTGTTGAATACTGGTGTTATATGTGTTCAATGTTTATTATCCATGACATATAATGATTACTTAGGTTGTTGATTGATATAGTGAAGTTATTGTTGATTTGATTAATGTTGAAGTTTGTTTTATAGAGTTGAATCGGTGTTTAAGTTTTAAGGTTTAAAGAATCAATGTTTTCTGATTCACCCCCCTCTTAGTAAACCAACAATTGGTATCAGAGTTTAGTACTCTAAAGAGATAATTTTAAAATAATTGAGTAAAATATCCTAATATGTATAAGAGGGAGGAACCAAAGTTGAATAGGGATAACTTCTCTACATGGAAAAGTAGGATGAGAATGCACTTATCTGGAATTAGCGAGTATGCATTATACTATCTTGACAATGAGTATTCACCAACACTATTTGGGCCGGTGACACTTTATAAAATAAGAGATCACACACAAGTTATGATTGAGATATCCTCCACTCTCACCAAACAAGAGTTCAATGAGATTAAAGGATGTGATATAACAAAATAGATGTGGGATAAGAGTGCATTGGTATATGGTGGAGATCACCATGTTCAGAAGGGAAAAGCTAAAAGTTTGAGAGGCAAATTTGATTCTATGAGAATGAGAGAAGGTGAAACTATTACACACTATAGTACAAGATTGGGGGAAATTGGGAATTCCATTAGAGGTGATGGAGGACATAAAGAAGAAGAATATGTAACAAGTAAACTATTGAGGACATTTTTCCAATATATGTCATTCGAGTATCAGAAATACAAGAGCTAAGATCCATTCCTCAGATGCTTGTTTCACTGGATTCTAAAATTGGTAAGTTGATTTCTTTTGAGCTAAATGATTTTGACAATAGTTTATCTACCAATACTAAGATTGAGTTTGCATTCAAGTCATATTTGAAAATTGGAAGCTCTAGAGAGTCCAGATCAGGTGATGGTTATGCAAGTAGTACGAGTGAAAGTTTTTACAGTTGTAAAAGTGAGATAGAAGACTTGTATGGAAAAAATGAAAGAAACCAAGAAGAGTTTGAAGCTATCCTAGCTAGAAGAATACATAGAGGAAAATGAAAATGCTGAGGTAAGCTACCTTTGAAATGCTTTAACTGTAACAATATTGGTCACATTGCAACTAGATGTCTTGATAAAGACAATGATGAGAAGAAATACAACCAATGTAGTAACAAAAGAGAAAAAATTCAAGAGATTCCAAGATTTCAAGAACAAAGGTAAGAATTAATGCCACATTTCTAATGAAGAACTAACTGATGATGATACAGATGATGATGAAGGTGAAGAGATTATGTATGTTTCTATCAAGGATGATTATGATCAAGAAAGATATTAAGAAGAAAAATCCCTAATCTCACATGTAAACAAGAATGATAACTGGATTATAGATAGTGGTTTCTCACACTATATGACCAGTGACACACATAAGTTCATTACTATGGAAGAACATGATGGAGGGTATGTTAGATTTGGTAAAGATGCTCCATATCCTGTGAAAGGTAAATTTTCTATAATTCTTCTAGATAATACAAAATGTGATGATGTATTCTGGGTTGAAGGACTAAAGTATAATTTGTTGAGTGTGGCACAACTAAACAATACAAGACACTGACTAGAATTTCATAATGGAAATGTAAAGTGTTTGATTAGAATGGAGGTATGATTTCCATTGGAGAATAATCTACTTACTCTACCTTGATACTTCTACAAAGAGTTGTCTATTTGCTAAAATTGAGGATGTATCATTATGGCACAAGAGATTTTGTCATGTAAATTTTGACAACTTAATTAAGGTGAGAAAAAAGAATAGAGTTAGAGGTCAACCAAGATTGGACAAACCTGAAAATGTCATGTGAAAAGGATGTCAAGTTGGTAAGATGACAAAGTCAAGTTTTACAAGCAAGTCTTACATTACTGAAGGAATTTTGGAATTAGTGCACACTGACCTATGTGGACCTATGAGAACACAAAGTTATTATGGTGATAGGTACTTCATTTTATTTGTTGATGATTATTCAAGAATGATGTCATTTATGTTTTTGAAAGAAAAATCTAATGCTTTTCAAATGTTTAAGTGGTATAAGGATAGAGCTGAAAATGAGACTAGAAGACAATTGAAGTGTTTGAGATCTAATAGAGGAGGTGAGTTTACATCTGATGAGTTTACACTTTTCTGTAATGAACTTGGAATAAAGAGGAAAATTTTTGCACTGAGGATACGACAACAAAATAGTATAGTAGAAAGAAGAAACATATCCATTGTTGATTATGCAATAACATTGATGATTGAGAAGGGCATTTCTTAAACATTTTGGAGAGAGGCATTCAGCACTACAAATTATACACTAAACCGAATACAACTGAAGAAAGGTACAAACAAGACTCCGTATGAGATATGGTATGATCATAAATTGAATGTAAGTTATTTAAAAGTATTTGGAGGTAAATGTTACATTCTAAAAGATGCTAGAGATGGAAAGTTTGATTCTAAAGGAGATGAAGGAATATTCTTAGGGTATTCTACAAAGAGAAAATCTAACAAGTTCTTGAAAAAGTATCCTAACAAAATTGTAGAGAGTGCAAATGTAAGGGTTGATGAATTTGCAGAGAAGAATGATAAAGATAGAAAGAAGGAACCTGAGGACTACCAAAGATTTGTATTTGTTCAACTTGATATTCCTAATACCTTACCTAAATCATAAACTAAGGAGGAAGATGATCAGAGAGAACCACCATCGAATGATGAAAATGAATAAATTCCACCACCCCCCACAGCCTGTTCTAGCCAAGTATGTGAGGAGATATCACTCACCTGGAAAGATCATTGGAGACAAGAATTATGGAGTTATGACAAGAAGTAAGGTAAGAGATAATATGTACTTAATTTCTGAATTTGAGCCAAGAAGAGTAAAAGATGCATTGGATAATGAATTTTGGATTGAAAAGAACAATACATGGTTTTTGGTACCGAGACCTAAGGATAAAAATGTTATTGCTACAAAGTGGAATTTTAGAAACAAACTGAATGAACATGGAGATGTAATCAGAAACAAAGCAAGATTGGTTTGCAAAGGGTATGCACAAGAAGAAGGTATTGATTATGGTGAAAAATTTTCACCTATTGCTAGATTAGAAGGAGTTAGAATTCAACTAGCATATGAATCTTGTAAAGGATTTAAAGTTTATCAAATAAATGTCAAGTCTGCATTTCTTAATGGTACTCTTGAAGAAGAAGTCTATATTAAGAAACCTAAAAAATTTGTTGAGAATAATAATAAGGACCTGGTATGTAAATTGCACAAGGCACTGTATGGTTTGATACAAGCACCCCGAGCATGGTATGAAATTTTACATTCATATTTAATCAAGATTGGATTTCAAAGAACAAGTGACAAAAATAATGTGTATCTGAAGTGTAATAGTAATAACAAGATTTTGATTGCTGAAATATTTGTTGATGATATTATTTTCAAAGGAAATAACACATTATCTAGATCTTTTTTTGAGGAGATGAGAAAGGAGTTTGAGATGTCCATGATAGGGGAGATAAAATTATTTCTTGGACTATAGATTCAACAAGTGAAGGATGGGATCTACATCACACAATCAAGGTACATCAAGGAGATCCTAAAGATATTTGGTATGGAAGATTCAAGGCTGGTTGGAACACTGATGGTTACTGGTTGTAAATTATCAAAAGAATATGAGTCAAAGGAAATGAATGAGACACTCTACCAATCAATGATTGGTAAGTTATAGTAGGTTGTACATAAAAAGACCTAATATTTATCATGCAGCAGGTATTGTTGCAATATTTTCTACTGATCCAAAGAAATCACACATGTCTGTAGTCAAAAGAATATTTAGATATATGAAAGGTACTAAAAACTTCAGTCTACTATACAAGAAAGGAGGATATTTTGACTTAAAGTTTTACACAAGATGTTAATTGGGTTGGAAACATTGATGATAGGAAAAGTAAAAGTGGAGGAACTTTCTTTTCAGTAGAAAGATTAGCGACATGGCTGAGTAAGAAACAAAATTGTATATCACAATCCACTGCCAAAGAAAAATATGTTTCTACAGCCAATGAATTGTGCAAACATTGTATGGGTCAAACAACTACTTGAAGGTATGCAAGAGGAGAACACCGATCTAGTTACTATTTTCTATGATAATATAAGTATTATCAATATATCAAAGAATCTGGTGAGGCATTCTAAGACTAAGCACATTTCTATCAATTGTCATTACTTGAGAGAAAAAGGTCGAGACAAGCATGTAATATTGGAGTATATGAATTCAAAGGAGAAGTTAGTAGATATATTCACCCAGCCACTACTGAAGGATTATTTTAAGTATCTTAGAGCTAAATTAGGGGTCCTACCCCTCTCCAGCATTCACTAGCACAATATGCATGCTACATTAGTTCTAGAATTCATTAGAATATCTATTTTGTGAGTTGATGCTAGGGTTCACACTTCAGGTGATGCCTAAAGCTATGAAAAATACTTATGTATAAAATGAGATATCAGTACATGATAGGTATGATCCACTTCTTGAAAATTTTTTAGGGAGTATGTATCTTTGGCATTGTTGTCAATGAGGGAGAATGATTGATTAATGATTAAAGGGAGAATAAGTGTTAGAGGGAGATTGATTGATGATTACAGAGAGAATGAGAAATGGAGAATGTTGATGGACACATAGAGGAAGAAAAAGAATAAGAAAATAAGAGGGAGAACAGATTAAAAAAAAGATATTAGAGTATGCCATCGTTAATTGACAGTGTTGCCATCAATTCCAAAGAGGGAGATTGTTACTCAACTGATGGTGATGATGATGAATACCAAGATAAGAGATATACAAGGTTGTAGATGGATTATATCAATTATTATTTTGTAATTGATGTCAAGAAATTGATTTTTTTTTCATATTAAGTTTCCATATCATTCAAAGTATGATATAAGATGAGTGAGGTAAAGAAAAGATAAAGTGAAAAGTTGTGAAGCTAAAGAACTTAATTGGGTAGAAAATATAGATCAGACAATGATAATGTAATATTGGTATAGTTTTTTTCTACTTTACATTTAATGTTATCAAGATGGTAAAGAAGATTGGTCAAGTTGGTAAAGGAAACAATTAATTTACCAAGTAGGAAGAAGTATGTCGGTAAAGGGAAGTGTTTGTCAGTAAAGACACAGAGAAACCAAGACATCGAGAGAAATCCAAGACACTGAGTACAGGAATTTAGTTATAGAGCATGGAACAAGGATATGAATAACATTTAATGAAGAGCCATGATGATCTGGAAGATTCCAAGGATAAATAAAAGTTAGTTATAGAGATCTACAATCAGGAAAATTCAAGTTGATGATCTATGGTAAAGATTAAGCGGCAAAAGTGATGTTACCACTTCCAATAAAAATTTAAGTTACGAGGTGATGCTAATTCGGTTCATCGAGTATCAAATTCATTGAATTAGTTCATAAATTTGATCTAACGGTTGAGAGTAAAAGAAGGAAAATCTAATCAAGGAGATTAAGAGGCAAAATTGAGTCTATATAAAGGATGAATTTAATTGATAGAGAGGATGGAAAGTTGAAGTATGGATGTGATACCAAGTAAAGCAGTGAAGAAGAAAGAGGTTGAAATTTGAGTCTAGAGAAGAGACTGATGAAGTGTTGAGACCAATAGAAAAAAGAGCGCATAAGAGATCTGATCAAGCAAGAGGTAGTTGCAAAATTACAGATCAAATTATATATTGTTGCTTATTAACATTTGTAGCAAGAAAATCTCTTAACCGATTGGTTGTAAATCCTTGTGAAAGGTGACATTATAAAAGAGTGTTTAAAGTCTTTTAACGGGGCTACTCCTAATAGGGTAAATATCCTAAAAGATCTAAGGAAAACCCCTAACAGGTTCAAATTTTACAATGTGCATTGTAATATTTAATAGGACTGGCTCTTAATCGAGCATACTTCAGAAGAGAATTTTTATTTGTGGGTGACAATTCCCACAGAGGTTTTTCCAAAATTGGATTTCCTTGTTAAATATTGGTTTTATATGTGTTGAATTTTTATTTTGCATGACATCTGATGATTAATTAGGTTGTTTATTGATATATAGTAAAGTTATATTTTGATTCGGTGAATGCTGAATTTTGTTTTTCTGAGTTGAATTAGCATTTAAGTTTTAAGGTTTGAAGAATCACTATTTTCTGATTTACCCCTTCCCCCTCTCAGTAAACCAATAATATGATGGTATGGGTCTTAGAGAAAATTAAATAGGAAGAAGGACCCTCATTGAAGAAAAAGGTTATTCACGTGGCAAAGGATTAGGATGCTTATAAATTAAGATAAATTTCACTAAGGACTATTGCTTATTCGAATATGATTTAGACCCCAAAGAAGAATTCTTTGAAGTACCTTTCCAATAAATTTGAGATGACCTTGATAACTATACATGTGCCCTCACCATCACAGAAGCTAACCTTTGATCCCCTAGTCTTCCCCTACAAAACCCTGAGCTAATTGATTGGGATCATGAAGATTCACTACCATCCTTGGACATATATGATTCACATGAGGCAGTGTTGGCACTCTTTGGACTTAACAATATTTGAGAATATGAACATCAAATTCACTATAATGATAAAGCCCACTTCATTAGACAGGTCAACACTCTTAGTCACAAAATTGAAAAGGAAAATAAAAATAAAAAAGATAATAAAACATCCCCTGGCAAAAACCTCTAGCATGCACCTTGAGATGAAGAAAAAAAAATAAAGGATGTTTCCTCTAGTGAAAACCTCTCTAAGGAACTAGAGGAGGGAGAATTTTACCTTCCATTTATATCTTTCTAGTCATAAAAATCCTCCATCCTAATAGAAGATATAATAACAGTCAATCTTGGTATAGAAGAAAATCCAAAGGTTACATATATTGCAGTGTAACTCAATGACCAAGAAAGAAAATATATGACTGAGTTCCTCAAGAAAAAAAAAACCAATTTTTCCTGAACCTATAAAGATATGCCTGGACTGGATGCAAATTTAGTATTACACCATCTTGCAGTTGATCCAAAGGTTAAACTTGTCAAGCAGAATTTATGCAATATGCATCCTCAAGTTGCTTTGTTATTCAAAGTCAAACTCCAAAAAATGCTTGATGCAGAGATCATCAAACCTATTGATTATCCTGAGTGGGTCTCTAATATTGTACTACTAGGTAAACCTACCAAGGGAATTTTTATTTTTACCAACTTTAGGGACTTGAACTTAGCATGTCTTACGGATGATTTTCCGCTACCAAATATTGATATTATAGTGGATTTGACTGCTAGACATGAGATGTTGTCCCTCATGGATAGATTCTCTAGTTATAATTAGATCATAATATAGCTAGAAGATCAACACAAGAATGCATTCAAAAATCTTTGGGGCACATTCTGTTATGAGTTCATGCCCTTTAGTCTTAAAATTGCAGGTGCAACCTATTAGTGAGCAATGACCACAATCTTTCATGACCTTTTGCATGTTATTTTAGAAAATTATGTAAATGAACTGCTGGGAAAATATAAGACATACAACTAACATTTTTCCATCCTCACAAAAATCTTTGAAAAATTGGAGAAGTACAAGCTTTGGCTCAATTCCAAGAAATATGTCTTTGGAGTCCAATTTGGCAAATTGCTAGGATATATTGTGTCACACAAAGGCATAGAAGTAGATCCAAAGAAAGTATAAGCCATCTTAGAAATGCTGCCCCCCTAGGACATTAAAATAATTGTGTAGTATACAAGGCAAACTCCATTCCATTAGAAGATTCATCTCACAGTTGGCTAATAAAGTACATCCCTTTTCTCATCTACTGCACAAAAATGTCAAGTTTCAATGGGATTGCCTGTGTCAGAAAGAATTTGAATGACTAAAAGGGTATCTAGCTAGTCCTCTAGTATTGGTTCTGCCTATTCTAGGTCAACCTCTAATTTTGTACATATTATCTACTGTATTTTCTCTAGGTGCTCTTTTGGCACAGTTAGATGACAATGGAAAAGAGTGAGAAATTTATTATCCCAGCAGAAATCTAGTGGGATATGAATTGAATTACTCACCTATTGAAAAATCCTATTCATCTATTGTCTTTTGTACACAAAATTTGTGTCTCTATATGCTTAATCATAAGATACATCTTATTGCAAAGATAAATCCACTTAAATATATGTTTTCTAAAGTTGTGCTTACCAGACACACTACTAAATGGGTTATTATCCTCAGTGAATTTGACATTGTCTATGTGGACCCAAAAGCTATTAAGGGACAAGTGATTATAGATAAATTATTCAAAGATCCTATTCAAGGGGATCATCCTATCATTACATATTTTCTAGATGAATCCATTCTAACGGTCACCCTGAGCATACAATGGAAACTTTATTTTGATGGATCTTTTAGACAAAAAGAATTGGGGGAAGGTGTTTTGTTTATCACACCTCAAGGGGATCTCATCCCTAACTATTATAAATTGAAATTTGTATGCAAAAATAATATTGGAGAGTATGAGTCCTTGGTGATAGGAATCCATCAAGTTTTCCAATGGAAAATATTCAACTTATTAGTCCTTAGTGGTTCTCACTTAGTTATCAAGAAAGTTAATGATGAGTACCAAATGAAGGAGAAAAAACTGCTTCCCTACCATTGAATGGTTGAATACCTAAAATAATATTTCATAGAGATTTTCTTCCAGTAGATTCCAAGAGAAAACAATAAAGAAAATGATGCCATGGCTACCATTGGGTCTTTGAAATATATGCATGAACATAGTTCATGGTGTGAATTTCTTGTTGAGAACCTTATAGTCCATGCAAATGACCAAATGAAGACCGAGATGGTATGTGAAATTGTTGATCCAAATTTCCCCTAGTATCAAGAAATTTATTCCTACCTTAAAGATGGAACTACCCCACTTACTATTACAAAAATTCAACATAAGAACTTTATTCGTTGAACCTCACATTACACAATCCTTAGTGATATCCTATTTTAGAAACACTTCGATGGAACTCTTCTAAGGTGTTTGAATTCAAAGGAAGTGAAAAAATCCGTAGAGGAGGTACATTAGGAAATCGTTGGAGCCCATTCTAGTGGGCTCACTTTGGTAAAGAAATTTTTATGCACATGGTACTATTGGCCCACCATGGAGTAGGATGCCTACCAATATTTGAAGAAATGTATACCTTGTCAACAACATGGTGATTTGATACATGCCCCATCTCAATCCCTTCAGCCCACCATCACACCTTGTCCTTTCTCCTGCTAGGGACTTGACCTTGATGGCTAAATATTCCAAATTTACTCCAATGGCTAAAAGTATATCATTTCTTCCACATAGTACTTCACAAAATAGCTTGAAGTCATCCCTCTTACTTACACCACTGGCAAACAGATTTCAAAGTTCATTTTGAACTATCTTGTCTATCATTATGGCATCCCTCAAGACATTATCACAGATAATGAGATCTCTTTTAAGAAAAAAGATGTCACAGAGCTATATAAGAAGTTGAGTATTAGCCAGGACTATTCCTCCAATTACTTCCCACAAGGTAATGGACAAAGAAAGGCTACAAACAAAACAATCCTAAAAAATACTCAAGAAAATAGTTGATGATGTTGGTCATGACTGGCACCTTCAGTTTAATCCTACCTTTTGGGCCTACCACACTTCCATTTGTACTCCCACTCAAGCCACTACATTTTCCCTGATTTATGGTATTAAGGCCATATTTCTCATTTAAATTGAGATCCCTTCCCTCAGAATCTTCCTGAAGAATATGATGTTCGAAGAAGAATACCAAGTTTCTCTCTTCCAAGAGCTTGAACCCCTTGATGAGAGATGTCTCAATTCCCTAAACCATCTCCATGTATATCAAAATATCCTACGATTATAGTTCAAAAAGAATATCAAACCCCGTAAGTTCAAAGTTGGTGATCTTGTCCTGTAACATAACATGAAGAATCTCCAGAACCTTCAAAACAAAGAAAAGTTTGAGCCTAATTGGTTGGGACCATTTGTGGTTACAACTAAATTTGGATCTAGAGAATATCAGATAGCAACACTAGAGGGAGATCCAATCCCTGATTCTATAAATATACTGCACCTTAATCTCTTTTATGTGTAGTCCTTCATTTCCTCTTGTACAAAAAAAGTCAGAAAAATTCCAAAAAAATTATTGAACTATCTTAAGAAATCTAAAAATAAGAAAAAGTCTTGAAAAATCTATTATCATGGTGAAAACCTAGATAATAGGCGCTTTGATACTAAAAAAAAAGGATAAAAAAAAAAAAAAAAGTACAAAGAAATAAGTTCATCCATTTGTGGAAATGACTTTGGTGGTGCATTGGATAAATACCATGGATAAAACTTGTTTCAGGCACCATGCATAGTCATATCCATCATCTATTTCAACTATCCCATACCCTTTTCATTACCTTCTCATATCTGTAAAGAAGTCCTACCTAGTCCTAATTCACTTTTTGTTGATTCTCCCACTTTGTAATAAAGATCCATCACCAAATTTCCCCAACACTGAGCTTCACCCCATGAAACTGATCTTTTTCCCAAATACAATGATTTCAAAATATTCTTCTATTATTTCTTTCACAACTATTGCTGACAAATATCTGTTTCAATTTCAAATCAATCTTTTCCCATTAGGATGTATCCTTCCGACGTCAGCTTATCAATCCTCCATCACACAATATTTTTCATGGAAAGAACTTGGACTGAATGGTTGCTTGGTCACAATGCCTTTTTGTTGATTTTATCTTTGTGTTTCAATATACCCAACTATTATTTCCTTGATCTTCAATATCTTGGTGTATCTATTGGAATACATGTCATTTGCAGTATGATCAGTTTGTGATAGTTTTAGTGCATTTTTGTTGGATACATAGTTATGAGTATGCATGCCTCACTAGGGGTAGGAATCGTACACATACAACCAAATGCCTAAAAAATATTTGGGTGTGCTAAATCTCCCCATGAGTGACATTGCATTGGTACCATCATGACTGAAACTCTACATTTATGTTCCTAAATCTATCTATTTATCTGAGAGTCTAGTCCACACAAAGGAACAATGTCATTTGTGTTTCCTAACACATGGTGCATACCTCCTTTTTCATAATTAAACTAGGGTTTACTCTCTGATATGAACACAATATAATCCCACAAAAAGCATGTAGATAGGATTCATTTTAGTTAGGATCATATTTTATTTTACCTTTGGCAAGGTTCTTTTTTATTTCCGCCCTCCTAAAGCTAGTTGCAGTTATGATTGATACACATAAAAATAATATCTCATTTTGAGTCCTCATTGGTTGCATTCACTTAGGTTTTTTCATTTATTGTAGTTGTATTATTATTTTGATAATGAGTTTAGGTATTGACTTCAAATTTGATGTAATAAGTCACATAATAATATTCATTTAGATCTATTTAATCTTTTAAGCTCATTAGGTGCATTTTCCATTTATTTTCCATAGCATTAATCATTAATCCATGTATATTACCTTTTATTGTGTATTTTAAACCATATTGCATTAATAATTATAATCAATTTACACTACATTGTCAATATTACATTCACTAAATAAATCACATATAATCATTATCTATCTCATGCATTAATCACATGATACATCCAAAATCACAATAAGTCATCACACATGCATATAAAAACATAGCCTTGCATTACAAATGCATTAGAACCATCATATAGTATAATATCATACACATCCTGCATCACACACGTTAGTACCCAAAATCATCATCCATTTGATACATATGCATATAGGAATCAAACACACACACACACACATCACATAGAACCAACAAGATCATGTATATCATCATGAAAGAATAATCAAGTGTTCAAGGTCTATAAATACATCAGATTCCTTCACACACCCACACACACACACACACATACACACACACATATCATACATATAAAATTTCATTGTACATCTAAAATCTCAAAAAAAAATGTGTATCAAAATTGACTGCAAGGATCATGATGCTGGCTAAGAGGATGTCCTTACACCTTTTGTCCCATCTCCCCTCTATCTCCTGGAGGTTTAATACCTACTAAGGATAGTGAAGCACCACCTATATTGTAAGTAACAGATCTCTCACTATAAACCACATCCCTCTAACCCTAAGGAACAACCTCATCGTACAAATGTCTGTAATACTCCATATCTCAGACCACTCAAGTGTCCCATCTATACATTGCAAAGGCATCCTATACAACCTGCATGACCCCTAGTCTAGTAGCAGCTTGTACTAAAATCTACCTATGTCTCCTATACTCCTTTGATCACTTTTGAAAAACATCCCTCTCTTCTCTCACCCCTGAAACTCTACCCTCATAGCCTCCATCTCCTGTTGCACCCTCTCCATCTGGTCCAGCCCTGCTATGGCCCCTATGTGAGTCTCTATAACTATAAACTCACCAGAATTGACTCAAGTCTATAAAATGTCCAGAGCACTCTAAACACTATCCACTCATGCCCGCTCGCCTACTGGTATTCCCTGGAATCTATCCATATCTTCTTGTAAACTCCCCTCTGATGCCTGGGAAGTCACTAACAATCCCTATAATCATCCTACCTCTATTTGTAGGCTATCCTACTCTGTGACCATAGTATCATGAGTCTCATGTGCTACATATCTCAGAGGTGGTCCTTTTAATAGCGGTACCTATACACCCTATACATATGCAGGAGGTGGCCCTTGTACCTATCTCTATACCTTTCCCTATCCCAGAATCATTGGTGGGACCCTATCTACTGGTACCTATACCTACCCTTACCACCTCTCAGCTGGTACCCTCAGTTCTGCCCTGTGGCCACCAAATCCCCTCCCTCATCCATTATCCCCTCCATCATCTCCTCCCTCATCTTCCCCACCCCCAGCACCATCCTCCCCTCCCCTGGCTTCCCATCTACCTAGATGATCCCTGGAATGGTCAATCTACTAGGCATGTGTCCTATCTACCACTGATCATACGCTAGAGTCCCTCTTGTGTCCCAGACCAAATCCTATCCCTATTTCCATGGCAATGATGCCATCCCTATCCATGATGTTCTAGCTCCCCATGGATCCAATCCAATCCCCAATAAGGTCTCCACCTCTTGAGTCACCAGTGGGTGTGGGAACAAATTTGGAATTGCATCCTGTATCTACTCAAACTATCTCGACACCCATCATGACATGTATCATGCTATTATGTAAGTAGTCCTCCCAATAAAACAACAATCTATCTATGCAAAAATGAGGTAAAAGAAGTTATCCCAGCCATCCACTCTATAATCATGTTGTTGTTGGACCTGGTGGCCCCATGCCTCACACCCTGCATATGGAGTCCAGTCAAACCCCTTCATCTCATCTAGTGTCCTCCACCAATGATCGATGAAATGTGTCAACTTGTAGCGAATCTACAATTTATACCTATTGTATGCACCCTAAAATGGTCACCTAGACTATGGGCCCCAATTCTTCAATTTATCAAATGACAGAATCAATTTATCAAATTCCTGAATCAATGCTTTGCAACATTTTAATTCAAATCAATTTCCTTGATCAAATCGTAATTAATTCAAATATTTCAATATTTCCTAAGGTTTGATCATTTCATTAATTATCTTATTTAATTAAAAGAAGACAATTCCTTTTTATGAAATAAAATAATCTTATTTAATTAAAATCCCTTTTTAATTAAATAATATTATCTTATTTAATTAAAATCTCTCTTAATTATATAATCTTATCTTATTTAATTAAAATCCCCATTTTAATTAAATAAAATAATCTTATTTAATTAAAAGAAAATCCCTCTTTTAATTAAATAAATAAAACCCCACTTAAATCCCTCTTTGTGTTGAAAAAGGAAATAAATTAAATAAAAATAAATAAAGTTCCTTTTTCTACACATCTTCCTAAGTGGTGGGATTTTTGTCTCTTAATCATAGCCTTTGATTTTGCCTTTTGAAGATATGAGAACATGGATCAACCAAGATTTAATCTCCACCATTGTTCATTTCTTTTTACCTCTTAATCTCTACTGCCCATTCCTCTTTAAAAGGAAACCTCTCCTCATTTTAAGAGATACACTTTTATGCTATTGTTATGCTGCAGGTTTGGAGAGTGGTCTTGGAGGAGAGTTTGAGCATTTGAGCTTGAACCATGCAAATTCTTCTTCTTGTCTTCTTCTCTCATGCATTCATGACAATCAATTTAGAGTAGATTCATGTTAATTTAGATTCATATTTCCTTTCAATAGATTAATCTTGCATATTTCCTTCATAAATTAATTTGCATATTTCCTTTC
Organism: Thuja plicata; assembly: GCA_018584345.1. Lineage (NCBI taxonomy): Eukaryota > Viridiplantae > Streptophyta > Pinopsida > Cupressales > Cupressaceae > Thuja > Thuja plicata. Next base: position 1,185,366 of record MU226802.1, read on the forward strand.
ATGCATTGTTATCATATAGATTAGTTTCCTTTCATGCATTGTTATCATATAGAATATATTTCATTCTCATTTGCAATGCATATTTGGTGATCATGGAGACTAGCATTCTTTCTCTTTCTCTTTGAATCTCTCATTTTATGGTGTACTTGCATGGGCATAACTAGGTCTAAATTGAGGGCCTCCATTACAAACCCTTGCACTCCATGAATAGGGAGCTATGAGTCACCATTTGAGAGCTCATTCTTGAGCAATCTTGAATATAATGACTCATAGAAGTGTGTCTCATTTTCAGCACACATTTTTGGCACCCATCTAGGGAACAAATGAAAAGATCTTTTAAAATTCTGACATTTTTGGAAAGCTCTTTGTTTTTTAACAGGGGTCTCTTTTCTACATTTAGAGATTGGGATCTGAATTCATGTCATATAGGTCCAATTTTTTGTACTATGTCAAAATATCAAAATTTAAAAAAAAAGGGCATTTAATGATTAGCTTGTACTTATTTTTCACATGGTTCAATGCATGATATGAGTTGTTATTTACATTATTTTCTGGTTATTATTGTTCCTAACAATTGATTTTCGGATCTAACCCTAGGATTTGCATAAGTTGAGTATACATTGCATATCTTGTTTTTTGTTTGCTATTTGTTGTATTTTCCAGATTTTTATTTCTGAAATAGCTTAACATGTGGTTTTCAGGACATTGAAAAGAAGAGTCAAATAAAGACTACTAACGAATCATGTTGCAGGTTGCCTTGATCAATAGCATGCTAAACTTTATATTTGCATTTCACTTTGTTTTATTATAATAGGAACCCACATGAAAGACTTCTAAAATGAACTTCTATTTTGGTATTTTAGGAATGGCAATGATGTTAGGAAACTATGCTCTCGCCCTTTTGGGATGATAAAAAATTCATAAGCATTGTTGTCATTTTCTTATGTGTTTGAAGTCTCTTTTAGATTGTAATCCTAAAAATTATATGAACGTATCCTCTCCCCTTGCCTTTGTGGATCTTGGGTGCAAGAGAAACTCATGTAATTCTTCTAGTGTGGCTACCTCCCAAGTGCTTTAATAGAGCCAGTGAGAGTGGATTGCACAATCGGTAATAGGCTAAAGCCAAGCCCTTCTAAACCGGTATATAAAAAATGCCATTGTGATTAGTCTCACAGTGGACGGGTGTGAATTCGTTGTGACAACCAAAATCTCCTTTAGTACCCTAGTGGTGCGTTAAAGTCCCTACATTGTTAAGGTGAAGAATTTTATTTGAAAGGATTGGGAGAGCCCCCTTAATTGGGAAAATGAATTGATTACAACCACCTGAATGGATTCCTTGACTACAAACTTTGTTTTAGTGATAAAAAACCCTCTATCTGTTAGCGCGGAAGGTCAGAGGCTGACTAAGACGTCCCATATTTTCATGGCTCTTAGTAGATACAACTGTCCTTTGGGAAGTGATTCCCTTTGGATTTGAAGCTTGGTGTGCCTTAGAAGTGAGTGCACTATAAGGAGGATCTCATGCCTCCAATCTTCTAAGTTGTCTGCTATGAGTAGACATGGTTGAACTTTGATTCAAGTGGGAATTCAACAGATATTTCCCTAGCTTACCTAGGTTGTGGAGTGACTATTCTATTTACAATAAACAATTTTCTTGATGTGTCTTGCATGAGTGAAACATCAAAACATACACCAAACATCAAGACAAAAATCAAAACAATCAACAAATATGCATTCTTAAGTGTCAAACTGTCAACTTGCCCAATTTGTTATCTTATCATTTTTAGTCTTCCTTGGTTGATCCAGATCAGATTAGGTCACTTATCCCACTGTTAGAAGCTTGTTTACACTTTGGATTCTTGCATTTTAACCTCTTGAAATAGTAATCTTTGATTTCACAAATGACCTTTCTTGGAGTTGGTGAGCTAGAAACCATCCTTGTTGAGAAGATAAACCCTTAGATTCTTTGATAACACACTTGGAGAGTTTTGGTAATCTCTTGTCCATTCACTTTCATGAAAATTCAAATTCATTCAATATAACTTGGGTAAATCATCCTCCTGATCCATATGTGTTAGGCTATTCACCCATTCATTGGGCACCTTTGTGGCAGTGTTGGTTTACACCCCTTGCAAAATTCTATCTTATCACCTCTCTTTTGGAAAAGTGAATGCCTTTACTATCCTAGTTTGGTACCAATGTTTCTTAGGGTCATCCTATCAGCTAGTACCTTTTCTTTCATGCTAGTTACAACAAGATATCAAGTAGATCAAGGAAAACAACCTCAAGTAGTCTTTAACCAATTACCCTTAGTTCAAACTCGCCCAAAACATAAGGGAAAAGAACCCATATTTAATCAATCACCTAGGAACAACTCAAAATTTTGGTTTGATTCCAAGAGTCACCTTTTTGATTTGGGTACACCCTTAGCATCTTCTTGCTTGGATATGGATATGAGTTACACAATGACTCGAAGAGAGAGGGAAGATATGAATAAACGCCTTGATGACATATTTGCAAAACATAGAGATATCATTTTGTTTGGTAGTTCCTCTCGTGATAGTCAACCAACTTCACCCCTTATCTCAACTAGATATCTAGATGCACACCAAAGGGATGAGAGAGGTAAGAGGCAATCCTATCAAGATGAGCAATCCCAACATAAAAACTAAGATGAGGAACTTTATGACACTCTCGTAAATGCAGCATAAACCAATAATTTGTTTTGACACTCAAGTTCAAGTTCACCGCTCAAAACATCTTCAAGATACACAAGTGAAAGACTTAAGAGAATTGAGTGTGAAAATAAATCCTTCCTAGATGAACAAGCTGAAAAGGAAGATAAATTTAGACTCCTAGTGTTGGAGAGACAAACCTTGTTGGAAATAGAAAAGAAATCCCTCTAGGAGGATCAAGATAGAATCTTCGCTCAGTGACTCAATGACCAATTTAATAACATGTGTGTTAGTGGTGGAAATAACTCTCCTCCTGAGACTCCATGAAGTGGAAGACATTCAAGGATGCCATCACGATCTCTTAGCCCTAGAGGAAGAAGAGCTTCAATACATGATCATTATAGGAGACAAACACCTCCTAGGAACTCAAAACAACCTTCACAACATGCTCATCATGGTTTACAATATGGGGGTAGTAGCTCAAGTTTTGACTTCAGCTCCCAATACTTCATGAAAATGCAAGAAGAACCACTCTTCCAGCAGTATGTGGAGAAATATTTAGAGAAAAACAAAGACAATTTCCTAGAGATTTTAATCAACAAAGGTGCTAGAGTCCCCTATAACTTTGATGTGGACAAGAATATTAAGAAGCAAGGTCCATCTCAAGAAGAGGAGATCAAACAACTTAAGAGAATGATGTAAAAGATGTTAGCACCCAAGAGTTCATTCTCACTCGATTCAATTTGTCCTAATCCTTTTGACAAAAAATTTAACATGAAAGACTTGCCTAGAAAGGTTGAGATCCCTCAATATGACAAGTATGATGGGAATGGATATCTACATGATCACGTGCACCAATTTTATACCACAAGTTTTGGGTTCCATCAAGATGACTCATACCTTATGAGGTTGTTCCTAAGGAGTCTTAAAGTTCAAGCAATGGAATGGTTCACCAACATAACTCCTCCTGTAAAGACTTTCAAAGATCTTGTCCACAGATTTGTTCAACACTTTGTGTACAACCTGTCAAGATCTATCACCATGTTAAACTTATGCAATTTAAAGGAAAAACAAGGGGAATCCTTTGTCACTTTCTCTCAAAGGTGGAGATGACAATGCTCTCATTACTCTAGAACCATTCCTGAAAATGAAAAGATTGACATCCTTGTTAGCAACTTGGTTCCCGAAATGCAGTATGAAGTTAGGAAGATGGTTTTTGATTCCTTTGACACCATGGTTTAAACCTCATGTAGAGTTGAGGATGTTTTGAAAGAACAAGGAATTTTGACCAAACATGGAAACAACAACAACAACAATGGTAAAAAAAAAACAACCCTAACAAGGATAAAGGGAAGAACTCCAACTGGAATAGGAACAAACAAGTGGTCAATGATGGAGTTGTGGACTCCTCCCAACCCAAAGATCAAATTGTGCTCCACTTGTCTAGTGTTGTTCAGGCCATGAAGCTCCATACATCTAATCAATAAGAGATCAAGCCAAGATACCAAGATAGGCCTAAGAAAGAAAGACGTCAATTTTCAAAACTTGGTGACTCATATGAGGATGTCTTGAAAACACTCATTGCCATCAACCTTGAACATTCTCAAGATCCTGCAAAACATTATATACCTGATGTTAGGCCACATTGGTGGGATGAGAAATCCTTTTGCAAATTTTACAATGGTATTGGACATGACATTGAAAACTACTGGAAACTCAAGCATATTATTCAAGATATCATTGAGAGTGGAAAAATTAAGAGATGGATTGAACACTAACACTGATCATAAGGCATTCAAAGAACCATTTCCCAATTATGAGAAGGGGGAAACCTCTAAAGCTAAGAATGGAAAGGATGAGATCAATTACACCTACATAGACGTAGAGAATACTATCAACATGATTGAATTTGTAGAAGAAAATGTCAATATGATGAGAGGTAAAGATCCCTATGGTTATGATCTAGACATGGGATCTCCTCCTATCTTCGATGAAGAACCTATCATGGTGCTAAGGGGTCCCAACTCTAGAGCATCATCGCAAGCCCTCAATGTTGTCACACGAAGTCAAGGTCCTATTGTCATTAGAGGGCCCAATTCGAGTCAATCAAGTAAACCTAAGAAAGTGGCATCCAAGAATGTCGCCTCAAAACCAACAGTCAAGCTATAGTCTTGTTGATCAATTGCAGAGAACCCCACCTCAGATTTCAATCTTTGAGCTCTTAGAGTTTTCCGCGAGACACAAGAAAGTCCTTGAGGACACTTTACACATGACACACTTCCCTAACAACTTAGATGTCGATCAATTCTAGAACATGGTTAACCACATTTCTAGCCCTCATTACCTTACCTTTTCAGAGGATGATGATAAAGCTTTGATCCACCCACACAATCTTGCTCTTCATATTGAGGTTATGATCCACATAACCTGTGTTAGGCGCATGTTGATAGATGGGGGTGTTGGGCTTAATATTTGTTCCTTTAGTCTTTTGAAAGAGTTGGGTTATTTTGAAAAAGTCATAAATACCAGGAAAAGGATCACCATCAAAGCCTATATTGAGGTGGAAAGAAGTTCCAAAGGGTTGGTTGTCCTTCCTGTTAGGATTGGCCCTATTGAAAAATATATTTTATTTCAAATAGTTGATGTTGGCCCCATTACATATAATATCTTGCTTGGTAGACTGTGGATTCATGATATGGAAGCGGTGTCATCTACCTATAATCAGTGCGTTAAGTTCCCCTACAATGGAATGGAGACTTGTATACCTGGGGATAACACTTTATCTATTATTCCAATTTTAGTAGGAACTCATGTTCCCCTCAATAGAGAAGCAGAAGACTTTGATGCAACCTTAGCTGAATGAAAAGACAAGCTCAAGTCAATAGACCTTGGCATGGGGGGATATCAACTCAACTCCCTCACAACATTACTAGTATCACCTCGGTCTTACAACAAACCTTCACATGAAAAGAAACCTTCATCTTCAGCTATGACTTTATTTGGTACATTTTTAGAGTCCTCGGTGCCTATTCAAGATGAGAAAGAAGAGACATTTGTTAGAGAATAGATCTATAGAGAAGAGAAATATATAAACAATAAGAACTTCTATCCCTCTCCTAAGGCTTATGGATGAGGGTATACTTTTGTTAGACATATGGGCTATCTCAAACATGGCCCTCTTAATGACATATTGGATGCTAGAGCCAAACCTCTTGATCTTTCTCTTTTTGGACGCAAATCTAAGAAGTCAGTTGGCCTAGGCTTTGCGAATCACAACAAGCACACTACTCCTATCCTTGATAAGTCAGATAGTGAAGATGAACCAGAATACGTACCTAGTTTGACAAATCAGAAAGACATGTGTGAAGATTGGGTCCCTTCCACTAATCTCCTTTGGGGGTATTCAGATATTTTGGTCACTCATGCGTTGGTTGTAATTTTAGAAAAAGAATCAAATGTAGAAGATCCTTTCAGAGAATGTCAACGAAAGAATCTTGTTCATTTAATGGAAAGATAAGGTGTTACTCTTAGTTACGCTAGACCTTCCACATCAAGATGTCCCAAACCTTCATGGTGTAAGCATCCTAGTCCCAGTTCAAACACAAGTGCACATGAGTATGAATGGGACTCCTTCTCATAGCCTTCCACAGTTGACATGGATGTTGATGTCATTCACACTTGTAGTTCTCAACCTAAGGTAGTCGACGAGTCACATGTAGGATTAGAGGATTTGAACCCACATGTTTCCTTAGTGGATGAATCTTCACTTGTTAGGATGAATCCTGATTTGGGTAGCTTAGAAGGATACTAGACGAACTTTGAGTCTTCAGTCACCAATGATAATATCATTCACATTTATAAACTTGAACTAGTTGTTGACTTGCCTCTTGTTCATCCTGACCTCATTGATTGGTCCCAATGCTATCAAGAACCTGAGATTTTAACATTTCAAAATGTTTATGAGATAGCCTATTACCTAAATTCCATTAAATCCATAGTCTCTTCCACCAGTGAACCAGCTACCAGCATGATAGTGCTAGACATCAAGTACCTTAATCACAAAATAAAAAGAAAATCAAATCAAAAGAATAGGAGTTCTGATGGAAAAAACCACTATGTGGTGGTGTGAGAACCAAAACAAGTAAAAAGAAATGATGTATCCAAGGGTGAAAACCTCTTTGAGGTGCTTAAGGATGAGGTACTTGATTGTCTCCCTAGCTACTTTCAAGACAGATCTTCGGTGCTTATTGAACCAACACAAGTAGTCAATTTAGGTACATATGAGGCTCTACAGATCATACACCTAGATGAGTCCTTGTCACCACAAGAAAAACAAGCTTACACTAAGTTCTTACAGAAAAACAAGATCAACTTTGCATGTAATTATTCAGATATGCTAGGGTTGGACATTAATCTTATCATGCATCACTTGTCTGTAGCTCTGGGTGTCAAACGAGTTAAACAAAAATTGAGAAAGATGCATCCTCACATAGCACTCCTAGTCAAAGTATAATTAGAGAAACTCCTTGGTGCAGGATTCATAAGAGTTTTTGGCTATGCTGAATGGATATCAAACATCGTACCAATTTCCAAACATGACAAATCCATTTCAGTTTGCATAGATTTTAGAGATGTCAATAGAGCATGCCCAAAGGATGACTTTCCACTTCCCAATATAGACATGATAGTGGATATGACTGTGGGTTATGAGATATATTCCTTGATGGATGGTTTTTCTGAGTACAATCAGATTAAGATAGCTCCTGAAGATCAAGAAAATATTGCATTCACTTGTGCATGGGGTACCTATTGTTGGAACGACGTGCCTTTTGGATTGAAAAATATAGGAGCCACCTATCAATGAGCTATGACAACCATTTTTCATGACATGACGCATAAAAACATGGAAGATTATGTGGATGAAACCTTGGCTGAATCTAAGAAGAGAGATACACACTTGGACGATTTAGAAGTCATTCTAGATCACATGGAACAATTTAAACTAAGGTTAAATCCTAAAAAGTGTGCATTTGGAGTCACCTCTGGAAAACTACTAGGATTCATCATTTCAGCAAGAGGAATAGAGGTAGATCCATAAAAAGTCCAAACAATCATAGATATGCCACCTCCTAGAAACATTAGTCAAATGAGGAGTCTTCAAGGACGTCTTCAATCTATAAGGAGATTCATTTCACAATTGGAAGATAGAGCTCAACCCTTTAGCAAGAACTTACACAAGGGAGTCAAATGTGTTTGGAATGAGGATTGTCAAAAGAGCATAGATCAAATCAAGAAATACTTGGAAAATCATCCTATTTTAATACCTCCTATCTGAGGGAAACCACTTATTCTATATATTTCAGTGATAGAATCTTCCTTGGGGGCATTACTAGCTCAAATTGATGAACATGGGAAAGAAAGAGCAATATACTATATCAGTCACATTCTTGTTTCATATGATGTTAATTATACAAGCATTGAGAAAGCTTGCCTTGCAGTTGTGTTTTCTTCCCAAAAGTTGCGACATTACATGCTTGTGTGCACTATACACCTCATAGAAAAAATAGATCCACTCAAGTATTTGCTAGGTAAGGCTTCCCTCATGAGTATACTTTCTAAATGGATGACGATCCTTTCAGAGTTTGACATAAAGTATGTTGAGCATAAAGAAATCAAAGGACAAGCCATAGCAAATCAATTGGCTGATTTCCCATTGCCAGATACTGCACCTATTCAAGTTGACTTCCCAGATGAGCACCTCATGTATATGACTGAAAGAACATGGAAGATGTTCTTTGATGGATCTTTTATGCAAAACGGTTTAGGAGCTGGTGTGTTGTTTTTTTCTCCTCATGGGTACATAATTCCCAAATCTTACAAGTTATTGTTCCCATGTACAAACAAAATTTATGAATATAAAGCTTTAACAAATGGACTTAAGATGGCCATAGAATGCAGAATCACAAAGTTACACATCTATGGGGATTCATAGCTAATAATCAACCAAGTTAATGATGAATATCAAACAAAAAATGAGAAACTAGTACCTTACAAGAAAATGGTTGATTCCTTGAAATGATACTTCACATTCATCACATTTCAGCAAATCCCTAGAGAAGAGAAAAAAATAGTTGATGCTATGGCTACACTTGCTTCACTCCTTCAATTAGAGAAACATGAATCCAGATTTGAATTCCTAGTGGAAGAGCTACATCACCCTATTTATGACTCCCAAGAAATACATGTCATTTGTACTCTTGTTGGTTGTGAGTCATCCCGTTATGGTGCCATTTACTCATACCTTTGTGATGGCATTATTCTTGAAACCTTTAACCGATCTGAATGCAGAAACCTTACCCAAGATGCCTCTCGCCATTCCCTTATCTCTGGTGATTTGTATAGGAGGGGTCTAGATGGAACACTTCTTAGATGCTTAGAAAAGGAAGAATCTGACCAAGCGTTAGTTGACATCCATGAGGGCATCTATGGGAGACATTCCAATGGTCTTTCCATGGCCCAAAGGTTTCTTAGGGTGGGGTACTATTGGCCTATGATGCAGATTGATGCAGTAGCTTTTGAAAAGTCATGTGAAAAGTGTCAAAAACATGGTAACCTGATACATGCTCCAAGCAGGGAGCTCATTCCTTCTATATCTCATTGGCCATTTCAGTGTTGGGCCTTTGATCTTGTTGGGAATATTCATCCTAACCCATCAGGTGGACACAAGTTTATTATCACTTCTACTGATTACTTCACTAAATGGGTAGAATCTGTCCCACTTTTTGTTGCCTCAGGAAAGACAATCTCTATTCATCTTAAACCATATCATCTATCAATATGAAGTTCCTTATAAGGTTATCACTGACAATGGAGGCCATTTTAAAAATAAGGACCTTAAACAACTCTACAAGAAATTCAATATTAAACAACATTGGTCCTCCATTTACTTCCCTTAAGGAAATGGTCAAGCAGAGGCATCAAACAAAACCATTCTTAAAATATTACATAGAACAGTCAGTAAGAATGGTAGAGATTGGCACTTATAGATAAATCTGGCTTTGTGGGCCTATAGAACAAGTATTTGTACTCCTACTGGGGCTACTCCTTTTTCCCTTGCATATGGCACTGAAGTAGTGTTAGCTTTAAAGGTTGAGATTCCTTCACTTAGAGTTTCCCTCAAAGGTCTAGTTATAGATGAAGACTACCACGCCATGATACTTTAAGAGTTAGAACTTCTAGATGAAAAATGTCAAGTATCATTTGACCATATGAGGATTTATCAAAAGAACATGGCCAAAGCCTTAAAAAAAAAGGTTCTCCCTAGAGAATTCCAAGTGGGAGATCTTGTCCTACATGAAAATATTAAGAATCAACAACATTGAGATCAAAAGGGCAAATTTGAACCTAATTGGCTTGGAACTTACATCATTACAACAAATTTTGGGTCAAGTTCTTATTTACCGTCTACACTTGAGGGAGAGCATCTCCTTGATCCTATCAACATATTTCACCTGAAGAAGTTCTATCCATGATGCCCATTCTGTGTGGAGGCACTCTTTGTACATACTTATTGATCCTGAAAAAAATCCAAAAAATGATATATGGCCAAAATATTCTAAAAATCAGAAAATGTCCTGAAAAAACGATCATCTTAGTGAAAACCTAGCAATATGCGCTTTGATGTATCTCCAAAAAAATTATATATTCCAAAAATACAAAAAAAATTCAAAAATTCAAAAAAATAGAAAAAGTGCCTTGGTGAAAACCTGGAAAAAGGTGCCTTGGTAGCAAAAAATTGTATTAAAATCTAAGTGGTGAAAACCTAGAAATGGGCACTACTTGAGGCCTTTGCACCCCTATTTCTTAGCGCATTTCCTTGACACTTAGCCCTTCTCCATCGTGCCTTGTCCTTGTTGCCTTGGTTTGGAATTGGTCTCTGTCTTTGTCTAGGGGGCATAACTGTGTTTAGCTTTGGTCTCTTGGATGCATTAGTCTTTAGGACGCCTCACAAACAGTGTTTTTCAACACCACCCAATGGTATTTTTCAATACAACCCCTAACATTGAGTATTTTTTAACACTTATTGGTTTGGTCTTACCCAATTTTTTCATGTGATCTTACCTGCTTGCAAGCACTCAATCCTTATCCTCGAAACTTAGTATCTGTTGACACACTTAAATTTTTAAACACAACACTTAATGCTTGAGCTATGTCATGATCTTTTCTTTGTGTGCTGACTGTTATTGATTTTGTTGAGTGTCCTTGTCTAATAAGTCTCTTCGGGATGCATAGCTAGAGGACTTGGGGCATGGGGCATATTTTTATTTTCTTTCTTCTTGTGGGTGTGGTCTTGAAGTTCTTGAGTGTCTCTTGTTGTTTCCTTGAAATACTTAGGATATTTGAGGCTTCATCCTTGACTATTTTTGCACAAATGTTCTTTTAGTCATCCTGGCATCTATGCCTTGATGCAAGCGTGGTTTTTCTATATTAAATTGGGTAAGCTAACATCACAGTCATCTTGACCTTTATGTATTTGATGCTTATGTTAGAATCTTTCCACATTTCAATCTAATATAAATCACAATCATATCTTCATAGTTGCGCTTGTGACTAGTGATGATTGTGTGATTTTTCAATGTCTGTTAATAATGGCCCAATGATGAAAATAAGTTCCTTAACATTCTCTAATGAATGATGAACACAAATTCCTATGATATAGTTTCTCTATTGCAAGTACACCTTTTCATTTTTATGTAGCTTGCATTGTTAGACTTCATGTTAATTTTCATTTTAGAATACATTATGAGTTTGAGAGGGTTTCCTTCATCTTTCTTTTGGAATTTTAATCAACTATGGTCATGTTTTGATCTTCATTTCCTTATCTTCTTTCGTGATCTCAATCAAAATTTTCTATCTTAAATAGTTGACTGATTTTGGGGCATTCTCTTTCTTAAGGCAAATTCTCTTTCTTCTCTTCATTTCTTTCCACCTCTTCCAAAATGCTATCTTCCATTCTCTTTCACCCCACTTATTTTCTTCTAATTCAACCTTGGGGCATAATATTTCATGTTTGATGATCTACCTTGGTTTTGTGATCCTTATATCTTTCATCTTACATCAAGAACCTTATCTTTAGTTTGATTTGATCAAAATTATCAATTTTTTGTTTCTCCCCTATCTCATTTCAATTTCGATCACGAGGGGGCAGTACCTATCAAACTTCAATCCTTGATTCAGTGTTATCAATCCTATCAATTTCTCTATTTGGGGCAACCTTTCTTGAGATTCTTATCTTGGACATGTCAATTACCTATTTACAAGGGTGTTGACCTTGTCTTTTTCAATCAGCTTATCTTTGTCCTGATGTGTTCCCGTCCGTTGATCACACGTCTAGGTTGTTTTGTAATCCCAAATCGATCTCACACTTCAGTTGCATTCTTTGACTACACATGTTACCATAAAGATCACACATTAGTTAAAGAGGGGAAAATGTATGCACCCTAAAATGTTCACCTAGACTATGGGCCCCCATTCTTCAATTTGTCAAATGACAGAATCAATTTATCAAATTCTTGAATCAATGCTTTGCAATATTCTAATTCAAATCAATTTCCTTGATCAAATCATAATTAATTCAATTATTTCAATATTCCCTAAGGTTTGATCATTTCATCAATTATCTTATTTAATTAGAAGAAAAAAATTCCTTTTTATTAAATAAAATAATCTTATTTAATTAAAATCCCTTTTTAATTAAATAATCTTACTTATTTAATTAAAATCTCCCTTTTAATTGAATAAAATAATCTTATTTAATTAAAAGAAAATTCCTCTTTTAATTAAATAAATAAAACCCCCACTTAAATCCCTCTTTGTGTTGAAAAGGGAAATAAATTAAATAAAAATATATAAAGTTCATTTTTCTACACATCTTCCTAAGTGGTGGGCTTTTTGCCTCTTAATCATAGCCTTTGATTTTTCCTTTTAAAAATATGAACACATGGATCAACCAAGATTTAATCTCCACCATTTCTCATTTCTTTTTACCACTTAATCTCTACCGTCCATTTCTCTTTAAAAGGAAACCTCTCCTTCTCATTTTAAGAGATACACTTTTATGCTATTGTTATGTTGCAAGTTTGAAGAGCAATCTTGGAGGAGAGTTTGAGCATTTGAGCTTGAACCATGCAACTTCTTCTTGTCTTATTCTCTCATGCATTCATGGCAATCCATCTAGAGTAGATTCATGTTAATTTAGATTCATATTTCCTTTCAATAGATTATTCTTGCATATTTCCTTCATATATTAATTTGCATATTTCCTTTCATGCATTGTTATCATATAGATTAGTTTCCTTCCATGCATTGTTATCATATAGAATAGCTTTCATTCTCATTTGCAATGCATATTTGGTGATCATAGAGATTAGCATTCTTTCTCTTTCTCTTTGAATATCTCATTTCATGGTGTACTTGTATGGGCATAACTAGGTCTAAACTGAGGGCCTCCACTACAAACTCTTGCACTCCATGAATAGGGAGCTATGAATCACCATTTGAGACCTCATTCTTGAGCAATCTTGAATATAATGACTTGTAGAAGTGTGTCACATTTTCAGCACACTCCTACGGGTGTATGGCTCACATAATTTTTGATTCTCATGTAGTCTAATGGGGATTATCACAACAATATGCTCTCATTCCCATATTAACAACAAAGTAACCCCATCTCCCAACGTCCTGCCTCTCCAATAGGTAGACATATGTAGATCATAATATAATTGACCAAGGATAATCTATCCCCAACAATACGTCTCCCCCTCATCCTCTAACATGGCACTCAATACTCTTGCCCATCCCAGAGAAAATTCATGCCCAACATGATCGGGCATCAGTTGTCCACCGATCAGGCCTACTAGATATAGGGCCACTCGTCACAACCATGGTTGCGCTATCATCCTTTCCCTCTAAGGTAACCACTATCTAACCATAGGAATTTTATCAAATTCCCACCCAGTGCATGCCTCTCTATATGCCTCTGATCCCTCCTTAATGTAATAAGGAATCAATCCCCTAATAGGTATACGGTATATCCGCCATACGTGGAATAGGGTGATCGTAGCCTCACCCGTAGGGAAATGGAGACCTTAAGTGGGAGTATGCCACCTCTCTCTCAAGGTAGTCATGAGTGCAATATGCACTCTCAACCACGGCCATAAATTTATGTGATCTAGGAATCATAGTACCACCTATCCTCACTCTATCGGTGTCAACTCCTAGGCTAATGCCATAGTGTCTGGCTAGCTCTCACATGATCTAAATGTTGATAGCACCTCTTGCATTGCAAAATCACAATCTGTTAGTCCCTGTTAAACACTCAGTCCATCCTAGGGCATCCTAACACCCCCTATCCCTTTTCTCTCACTCTCAAACCCCTTCCCCTACCCTTTTTTGGCCAATCGACACATACATCGATTACCCAATGTAGACAATAATCGACGGATACGTTGATCAATGGAGACATTGATCCATGATCATCACCTCTAATGTCTTCCCCCAATAGTTGTCTATGTCTCTCTCCATGTCATCCTTGCAAACGATAATCTAGATTGTTTTCTCCACTGACGACGATCAGAATATTATCATCTTTGAAGATGGTGATCGTTAAATCATCATCTCCACAGATGATAATTGGTAGATTTTTGTCTGCACAAAGGATGATCTGTCGATCGTCATCTCCACCTTGACACCCAAATTCACCCCATTAATGCCCTAAAGCATGTCTTAAATACAAAATTTCAAAATAAAGACTAGGCTAGGTTAGGGTACTCACTGGAGGTACTGCGTTGGCTGACCGCAGGTGTATCTAGACATGCTCTCCTATCTGTATTCTCTCTTTTGGATCAGCCATCTCTCTCTTTTTCTCTGTTTGTTTGCTCTTTGTGGGTGAAATTGACTCATTCTAGGGCCCCAAGGACAAATTTTAGACTCCTTGGGACCCGCTTCTATCCTAGACCACAAGTTTCATCTTGTTTCTTCCTGTTCATCCCATAATTCATGCAAATGTCCCTCCCTTCCATCTTTTTTATGAGAAAATTCCACAAAAATTTAATTTTTGCTTTTTTTCTTGAGGGGGCACACTCCTTCACCATCGTTACTTTAGGACCTTCTTTTCTCTCTGGGGCATCTTGTTTTTCTTTTTCTTTGACGCGATACCACATCAAAGAGGTTCAAAATGTAGATGCCTAAAATTGTTCCTTAACATTATAGTTATTAATTAATTATATTGTTATATTCTTCCACCTATATAATTAATTTTTTAATTAAATTTGATTAATCTTCTAGGGTATTTAAATTTCATTCAAATACCTTTCCCCTAAGTGTATTAAATTGTATTTTTAACCTTTCCTCCATTGAATTCCCCCTTTTAAATAAGTTTTTATTTATTTATTCCCTCCACATTCTAATATTCTACTAAGTTATGACTAGTCTAAATCTAATTTGGATTAATCCTAAATCTAGACCTAAATCCAACCCTACCCACCTAACTCTCAACAAATAGGCCTATTCACTTATTAACTAAGGTTAATTAGGCTAACTTTTGGATTCCTACTCCCATGAAGTGCTAATTATTTTCTCATGAACACGTGTGAGAAAATTTCCAAAAATGATCTTTTTAGAGATTTCTAAAAATTCCTAAACAAGGATTCTTACAACCTTGATGAAAACCTCTTACACTTGCTAAAAATGTCTCATTGGACCAAAGTTAGGATCAACAAGGCAGAAATAACAATTACATGCAGAAATATGACCAATATCAGAGAATAATAAACCAAAATAGAAGAGAACACAAGACACAAAGATTTAACGTGGTTCACCCAATCCCTGGGCTACATCCACCAACAACTAGTCCAATATTATTATTATTATCCAATGATTACAATGTGATCGCAATATGCAATCCCCTTATGGCTCAATACCATCGTAAGAAAAAACTAAAACATACATAATATAAAACCTAACCCTAAGACAATTTATTAAATCTTTATGTCGCTTTAGGGTTAGAACATGTCAGCCCACAAATTAGCCAAAAGTGTAAAACACTTTCCTAGATAATACTTTCCTGATCAGTCGCCACAATATAACAATCCCCCACTTGGGGACTGATCATACTCCATATAAACCAACAATTCTCCCACTTGGAGACTGATCCTATAGCTAAACCGCTACCCTATGAAGCTCCCACTCGATCCAACCTTCCTGGATTCTGTTATTCTATTAGTCTATTCAATCTAGAAGACCAATCAAAGCTGAATAAGAATTCAGCTTCTCCCTCATCACAACCTTTGTAAACATATCTACTGGATTATCATCTGTATGGATCTTTTTAGCATTAACTTCCCATCATAAAAAACTAACCGAATGAAATGATACGACAAATGTATGTGCTTCTTCTTTGAGTGCAAAGCATAATTCTTTACAAGATGAATGATACTCTAACTATCTGAATATAAATAATTATCCACCTGTGGATTCCCAATTCTTCCATGAAGAACTAAAGCCATATCATCTCATTGGCTGCCTCTGTAGCAGCAACATACTCTGCCTCTGTAGTGGATAAATCATTCACCTTTTGTAACTGAGAAATCCAACTCACTGTTGTCCCACCAAAAGTAAATATATAACCTGTAGTACTCCACTTGGTATCTATATCTCCTACCAAATCTGAGTCAACATAACCATGAACAGTAGTAGTAGATCCCCCAAAGTGTAAACACTTATTTGATGTACCTCTCAAATATCTAAGAATACATTTGACTGCATTTCAATGCTCAATCCTAGGGTGACTCATATATTGGCTGACGACTCCCACTACGTGTGCAATATCTAGCCGAGTACAAACCATAGCATACATTAAGCTCCCTACCACTGAAGCATCCTTCATGGAGAACCTTCATGGAGAATCTTTGCAACACCTTTTTAACATAATCAGCCTAAGATAGTGTTAATTTTATGTTCTTCCTATCTTTGCAGATTTTCATGCCAAGGACTTATTTTTTTGCCCCCAAATCCTTCATAGAAAAATATTTTTCTAACTGTTGTTTTAACCCCTTAATATGATCCATGTTAGACCCAGCTACAAGCATATCATCAACATATAAACATAGAAAAATGTAATTGTCATCATTCAACCTCTTGAAATAAACATAATGGTTAGAATTACATCGAGTATATCCATTCTCATTCATAAAAGTATCAAATTTAATATACCATTGCCGAGGTGCTTGCTTCAAGCCATATAAACCTGTCTACAATCTGCACACTAAACTCTCCTTACCCTTGACCTCAAATCCCTGTGGTTGTACCATATATATTTCTTCATTTAAATCACCATGAAGAAAAGTTGTTTTAACATAAAGATGCTCTAAATGCAAATCTTCAATAGCCACAATACTTAAAACAGTATGAATAGAAGTCATTTTAAAAACTGGAGAAAATATCTCATCAAAATCAATACCATGTTTCTGTGCAAATCCTTTTACGACTAATCTAGCTTTAAATCTTTTCTTGCTTCCATCTTCTTCTTTCAGCCTATAAACCCATTTATTGTGCAAAGGCCATTTACCTGCAGGTAAATTACATAAATCCAAAGTCTGATTCTTCAGCAAGGAGTCCATTTCTTCTGTCATTGTAGACTCCCACTGAAGCTTTGTTTCCACCTGCATAGCTTCATTATAAAATTCAAGTTCACCAGCATCAATTAATAAAATAGAATACAAAGAAGGTGAAAATCTATCTGGAGGTCTACTTAGCCTTGTTGACCGTCAAAAAATCACTGGGGTGTGTGGTATTTTTTTTTGTTGTTGTTGTGGAGCATAAGGAATTACTAGAACATTATATTTTCGAGTATCATCCAACTCTACATAATCAGTGTCTTTCTTCTCATGTTGTCGCAACATATCTTTGTACAACACTTTCTCATTGAATATGACATCCCTGATTCTTACAATTTTACGATTTTCAAAATAAAAAATTCTATAGCCAAATTCATCAATTTCATATCCAACAAATACACATTTCTTTGATATTTCTTCCATCTTGGTTCTATTTTCAAAATCTATATATGCAAATTCTTCACAACCGAAGGTTCTGAGAAAAGAATAACTTACCTTCTTACTAGTCCATGCTTCCTCTAGAATACCACAACCCAAGGGAGTAGAGGGAACTCTGTTAATTAAATAAAAAAAAATATTTATAGCCTCTTCCCACATGTTTAAGGGGAGACCAGCATGCAATATCATAGTCCTTGCATGCTCCATTATTATCCTGTTCATGCGTTCAGCCACTCCATTTTCTTGTGGAGTCCTTGGAACCATTTTCTGCCTACGAATACCATTAAAGGAACAATATAATCTTCAAATTATTTTTTGCAATACTCACCACCATTGTCAGATCTAAGACATTTTAATCTTTTACCTGTCTCATTCTCAACCAAGATTTTCCATTTCTTAAAGGTTACAAACACATCAGATTTATGACTAAGGAAATAAATCCACACTTTCCTAGTTGTATCATCAATGAAAGTAACATAATATAGAGAGTCACCAAGGGAAGATACATGAGTTGTCCCCCATACATTTGTATGCACAAGCTCTAATTTATCATTTTTATTTTCCTTCCCACCCTTCAAGAAACTAACTCTCTTTTGTTTCCCATACACACAACTTTCACAGAAATCCAGATTTACACATTCCAGACCTGTTAAAAATTTCTTTGAATGTGGTAATTTCATACCTTTTTCACTCATGTGACCAAGTCTGTTGTTCCATAGTGTTGTTTCTATATCCATAACGACTTTTTCATGTTCAACCTGCTCAAGTACAACAACTGTTCCTGAACATTCATTTTTCTCTGTAATAATTAAAGTAGAAGAAACAATATTACCTATACAAAGATATAAGGTGCCTACTTTAACACCTATTGCTACTACTAAGGAACCTTTTGAAACCTTCCAATTTTTATCATTAAAAGTAACTGTGCAACCCTCATTACCTAGTTGCCTTGCTGAAATTAAATTTCTACTTAGCCTAATTGGAACATGTCTTACGTCTTGTAGTAGCCAATGATTCCCATTCTGCAACTTAATCTGAATTCTTCCCTTCCCAAAAAATTGATAGGGTTAATTATCTCCCAAATAAACTAGCCCAAAATCACCTTGGACATAATCAATAAAATAACTCTTATGGTGTGTAGCATGAAAAGAGGCCCTTGAATCTAGAAACCATGAATCATCAACATTTTCAAGGGAAAGGACCAAAAAATCACCATCATATTTACTACTTACCACATTTGCGTCCTTATTGCCTTCTTGTTTGTCTCCCTTATTCTTTTGAGACCAACAATATTTCTTTTTATGACTTGGTTTTACACAGCACCAACAGTCACTAGGTCCTCTTAATTGAGACCTCTTTCCCTTTGACTTCCCTCGTGATTTCCCATGATTTCCAGAGTTGTTTCCTCTATCTCTTTTTCTGCCTCTTCTTTCTGCATTTAAAACGCTACCTCATGTAGACCCACCTAAGATTTTCCTATGAATTCCCTCACTCAAAATAACACCAGCAACATCATCAAATGCTAGGGTGTTTGTATTAGAAACAAAGTTACTAATAGCCATTATCAAGCTATTCCAACTTTCTAGCAAAGAACACAAAATCAAAAGAGCCCTAATTTATTCATCAAAATTTATATTCACAAAGGATAATTGAATAGTAATTGTATTAAACTCATTTAAATGATCAGCCATTGACCCACCTTCTACCATCTTCATATTAAATAAATGCTTCATAAGAAATACCTTATTCAAAGCGGAAGGCTTTTCATACAACATTGCTAGGGTTTCCATCAACTCTTTAGTTTTCTTTGATTTCATAATATTAAACATCACTGATTGAGCTAGGCATAAGCAAATGTTGCCCAGTGCCTTTCTATCTAAAATATCCCAATCTTCCTGAGACATAGTTTCCTCTTTCTTTCTCACTCCTTCCAATGTTCGCCATAAATCCTTCCCATAGAGATAGTCCTCCATCTACATTTTCCATAACTGAAAGTTATGCCCATAAAACTTCTCAACCTTCAACTTACTCTCTTATGCCATTACTCCCACTCAACCGTGAGACTCCCACTAAACCATGAGATCTTCCTATAGAGGATAACTGAAAACAACCTCACTCTGATACCACTTGTTAGGATTAACAAGGTAGAAATAACAATTACATGTAGAAATATGACCAATATAAGAGAATAATAAACCAAAATAGAGAACACAAGACACAAAGATTTAACATTGTTCACCCAATCCCTGGGCTATGTCCACCAACAATCAGTCCAATATTATTATTATCTAATGATTACAATTTGATCATAATACACAATCCCCTAACGGATCAATATCATTGTAAGAACAAACTAAAACATACATAATATAAAACTCTAACCCTAAGCCAATTTATAAAATCTTTATGTCACTTTAGGGTTAGAACATGTCAGCCCACAAATTAGCCGAAATAAGCCTCAAAAAACACTTTCCTAGGTAATACTTTCCTGATCAGTCACCATAATATAACAACCAAGTCTTTGAAATATCTTACAAGATCTCTTACATATGTACTTGAAGTACACATTGACCCATCACATCTCAAGTTTCTCACACATGTGTGAGAAAAATTGGACTCATGCATGACTTATGTGTCCTTCATGTGGCACCTATGTGGATGCCACATGAGATCCACCTCTCCCAAGTCCTCCAAAATCCTATAATTAATAGGAGCCTTACCAAGAGTAAATTATCCATGATTTTTCATTAGAGTTGTCATATTATTGTGCTTACAGTTATTCGCATTCATTCAAAGTTTTTTTACTAACATGTTTGGTAGTTATTTTGAACTTATCATGGTAGTTTCATTTCATTCATAGCTCTTATTTTTTTTATTCAACTGTGCATTGAATGCTTGAGACTAGTTCTCCATAACTAGTTGTTTAGTTCATTCAATATCATTTCATCTAGTTTTGCATTTAGTTTAATTCCTTATCATCTAATCAAGTGGGATTTATATATTGTGTTGGGAGAGCAGACCCACATTCCTCTCTAAGATAAAATCAACAATTCTTGGGTACACTTGTCTGGCTCATCGAAGGTTATTTTGGAATCCATTGTGTTGTTTCAAGATTTTATGAATATGGGAGAATAGAGATTTATAAATAACATTTGCATGTCTGAGCTTGTTCCACACAGGTAGGTTTTCATCAAACACAATAAATAATAATATTAATAAAGTGACCTCATCCCCCAAAGGTAGTAGAACTATGAGAACAATGGAAGAACAAGACATAAGATGAACAAAAAGTATTTTTGGATCAACATTGCACAAACCAAAAAAATGGTTCTCAGTACTTTGCATCATTACCAAGTAGAAAACACAAAGGAACATTTATAACAATATTACATTCACAAAATAACATACATATGACATATTGAATAATTGAGATACAAATCAAAGTGTTTCACCAAAAAATTGGTCCCTTTATCACCTTGTACCAATGGAGGAACAAGGGTCGTCTAAAGAAAGCTATATCACAATAACAAATAACAAGAAACACATCATGGGGGAATCACATTATAGACAAAGAAACACAAAAAATAATCCACTGCATAAAAGGATCTATTTAAGAATATCATTATCCAACCCATCTTATTTAACATTAGCTAGGGAAGGTAGACAACATGCGAGATCATAAATGTCAAGCCTGGTAGATGAAGCTACTACCAGTTCCAAACAATGACTATGCTCTAATGATGAGTCACTTTTATTATCACAGGGAGTGAGATTTAATGCTTTGGAAAATCTTGAAGATAATTCATGATTGATTTCAATAACCTCATACATATCATCAGAAATATTAGGATCAATATCATTTGCATAATCAAAATTGTTAACAAAATCAAGAGTATCATTATCATATAAATTAATCACAATGTGGCCTTTAATATAAAAAGAACAATTATCATGTTTACACAATTTAATTTTCTTAAGATTTTCTTCCTCCCTTGGGCTATGCATAGGTTGGTCAAGTGGAATCAAAGTACCATGAGGTATCTTAGGAGAGAAAATTGTTTGAGAAGAAATCTCATAGGCCTTGGCATGATGTCTACACTTTCGATCATGAGTACAATGATTCCATTTTTTTCTTGAAATTTGAGAAGGTTTAGATCCAATCAACATGGGCTCAATTTTTTTCCTTTGAAGGAGGAGTAAGAAAAGGAACCTCACCAGGTTGAGAGATAGAGGAGGGTGGATGTTTTTAAGATATAAGAGGTGGAACTAAAAAATAAATGGGAGGAATGTAAGGTGTCAAAAGGAGTCCAAGTCCAAGATAAGGAGATGGGATATCCTTAGGTTTTCTCAATTGGGAAATAATTTTATGTTTGACCTTTTGGAAAGATAGGAAAAAAATATATTGGTGGGATTTAAATGGTTGAGGTGTTTGAGGAAAAAATAAGTCAAGGGAAAAGTCTCCATGACTCACTAAAGGCTTATAAAGACTATGATTGATTGTGATAATTTATCATTTATGGGTCCAAAATTTAAACACTTATGGATAGGATAAGCAATAGCTTTTGTGGAAGTAAGTCAAGAAAGTTCTAGAGTCACTTAGAATCGATCAAAGGTAGGGATAATGACAAAGGTTACATCTAAGAAATTCTTACCAAATTCAATGGGAAGGGTGATAGAACCATCAAGTTCCTTAATATTTTCCTTATATTCAAAGGTAATGCAAGGTTCAAGTTTAGGTTTATGTTTGAGTTTGGATTTGGATTTGGATTGGTTAATAAGATTGACAACATTTTTGGATGCACTATATGTAGCATCAAAATTCATAATTGTATGGTTATTAGGATCAAAAATATTGGTGGAAGAATAAAAAAATAAATTATTTAGCTCAAGAATGTGGTAGAATGAGAAGATAAATGATTTGTATAGATTTTCAAGTCGTGGATAGAGGATGAAGCATATTTTTTTCCTTTCTCACTGACAACCTTAATGATTATGGTATTGTAATCTATGAGGTCTTGGATAAGATGTTTCAAATGAAAAAATGTCTTAGTATCATGGATAGGTTGATGATGGTATTGGAAAAAGGCTTTGAGATAAGTGGGAAAGGGTTTGGAAGGGTCAATCGGTTTGATTGGAGAAAGTTTCAAAACATCATAATTAATCAACTTCAACATAACATTATGCAAGGACTGAGAAAGAGATGAAAAAATATGATATGATTATAAAATGGATGCAGACAAAGGAGCTACCCCTATTGTTGTAGCTACCAATTGCGTATCTAAATTGTTTGATGAATTATTGATGTTGATAAATCCTTTTTTTGGATTTTGGAAATTTTGAAAAGGTTATTAAGAAACATGATTCTTCTTAACTAGATAAATTAAAGTGGATGAAACAAATTGACTCACTTGAAGTTGATAATTATGAAGCACTGTACATAATTAGGTAAAATAAGTAAACTTAGAAAACAATAACTTATATCCAATATATTTTTGAAAATAAGAAATGGAAATTATTTGAACACCAATATCATGCACATTAGATAATAAATTTGTGTTGAAATTGTGTGTTTGGTTGTCATTGGTGATAAATATGGTGATCTAGTTTGATCATGGTGTAAAAAAGTAATAGTTAGATGTGAATGAAAAGTGTTGTCAATAAATTGGAAGCTAAGTAAGAAAAATATTGAGTTTTAGTATTACAAATATACCTCTTTTGGTGTGAGGTATTTTTCCTCTTAATTAATGAGATTTTGGTGTGTTCCAGATGATTCTATATGTTTGTGCAATGATGATGGCGGTGATTACAAACTTAACTATTACTATGCTCCACACTCCCATGTGGAAAAGTAAGTAAGAACATTGACATAAATGTAGTGTTCTTTGTGGCAAGTGTCTGCAAGTGTGTACAGTTGAAAATTTTTATTTTCTTGGTCTCATTGATGTTTGGTGCTCCAAACTAAGTGTCTTGGTGATACTTGTAGTAATGTTTACATTTGACAGAGGTATGGAATTATTTTTTGTTTCAGATGGGGTGTTGATAGTTTCATTTAATACTATTCATTTATTATTCAAATAAGGAAAGTGTTATCTTAATTTGGAGGCATGGTTGCAAATTGTGTCATCATTTTTTGGCTTTGATGATTGCATTTTTTTTATAATGTGTGGTCTATTTTACATTCCTTCTCTCTACTGGAATATGTTATTTTGGACCTATTTAAAATTATAGGTCTTATTGATGGCTGACTTTGGTTTTCTTTGGGGATCGTAGTGTGTGATTGTAAACATGTTGAGATACTTATTTCCTAAGGCTGACTTAGTGTATACACTATGTGTGTGTGTAGAAGGTGTGTGTAGGTAGTGTTACGTGGAGTTTTCTATAAGAAGAGTGAAATAATTTCACATAGGTTCTTAATTGGATCTATTGCAAGCAGTTTTGTTCAGATCAGAGCTTGACTAGAACTGAATTCATGCATATGTAGATGCATTCTTCTGAGTTCATATTTTCTTCTCTTGGCTATGGGCTAAGATTTTATTCTAGTTTTTTTTATTATAGTGGAAAATTTTCTTTTCTTGTTAAGGGAAATGAGCCCACCCACAGTGAGCATTCTGGTAGTTAGCCACCCTTTGTAAAAATAACCTTAACCAATTCTTTTATTCATGAGAATTAGTTTCTTTGTGGTTTTTCCCATTCTGGGTTTTCTATGTAAAAATCTAGTGTTCATTGTGTATGGTTCATGAATGTGCATGTTCATATCTATATCTGATTTGAATAAGTAATCAAGGATTTATGTTATTAGGTCCAGATCCATAAATGCTAAAAAAATTATTCAATAATTGACTCACCCCCTCCTCTCAGTTATCTAGGATATTCAACAATTGGTATCAGAGCCTGGTCCCTTGTCATTAGAATCCTACTTGGATAAATATTTTAAGACTGCTCTTAAGGATATGGAATCAAAAAATGAAGAATGAAAAGATAATATCCAAGAAGAAAACAAATGTGTTGAAGAACTAAAACGTCAGATCCAAAAATTCAAGATGAAGTACAAGGAAAATGGTAAAGAGTTGAAAGGAGAAAAATATACAATTGAATATCAAAAGCTATAGATTGAAGAAAATAAGAAAATGGAAAAAAATCTAAAAAATATCTTATATAAAAAAAATACAAGAATGTGGGAAATTGAAACAAGAAATTGTAGATCTAAAATATGAGATAAAGGTAAAAAAAAAAAGTATGAATTTGGGTGATCTATTGAAACCATTAGTAAAAAGGAATGGATTAGGATCAGTTAATACATAAATAGATGAGATTTGAAGAATTGAACCTGGCCCAAAATAAAAAAACTCCTATAAGAAGGCCTCCATTTTAGCATCCCAATGCTCAAAGGTATCCATAGTTTAATGGTTATTGTTTTCAATGCAATAGATATAGTCATAATTAAATAGAATGTAGACAGAAAACAAGTCAAAAAACTCAATACTTCAATTATACAAATTTTGGTCACAAGGCTAATCATTGTAGGATGAATAAAAGGTTTGGTGGAAGGAATGGATCATTTGTAAGTAAATTATTTTATGGATATTTCCACCTATTCTATGGTTTTGATCATAAAGATAATCACTGCAAATCTAAGACAACTTCAGCAAAATCAAATCCAAAGAGCATTGCACTACAATTGCAGAGAGTATGAAAATCTTGCTAGCAACTACAAGAATACAGTTTCTCTAGTAAAAGTAAATGAACCTAAGAAGGATTTAATGGTTTGGAATAAAAATTAAGTAGATGTATTGGTTGTACCATATTGGTACAGGAGCACCTAAACAACTAGGGTGAAAGACACTTAACAACTCTTAGATTAGTTGTTTTTTTTGGTTTGTAAAGTGTTTCATTCATTCACTTTTGTAATGACCGAGTGGAAAAATGGGTCAAGCTGATGAAAAAACACTCTAGTTGCTTATTTGGTTTCTTTCAGTTGAGTGTGTGTGTGTGAGGTAGTTTGTAAGCCTCTGGAAATCCAACCAAGGCATCAGGAACCTTTCATAAATCTGTTTGGTTAACACTGATGTTCAGTTAACACTGATGCTCGATTAACACTGATCCTAGGTTAACACTGATGCTCGGTTAACACTAACGCTTAGTTAACACTGGTGCTCAGTTAACAATGATGCTTGGTTAACACTAACATTCGATTAACACTAGTGCTTAGTTAACATTGGCACTCGATTAACACTGGCACTTGGTTAACACTGTGCTCGGTTAACACTGACACTCAGTTAATACTGGTGCTCAGTTTTGCATTACTGTTGCTCGGTAAATTTCATCGTAACGGCCCGTGAAAAGTGGATCTTGTCTTTAATGGATAGTATGGGAAGTTTTAATGGTTCCTGAAGAGATGCTTGCAATTGAGTGGGCAGTTAGGGTTGTTCCATTGATAGGATGGTTAATAATGACATCCCAAGCATTCATTTAGAGAGGAGTAGAGTTTGCAAAAGAGGAGAAGACACAGAAAGTTAGAGAGTTGCAAATTATTGTATTGTTTTGTTTTGTTTCTAGAAATGAGAATTTGCAGACTGTGTGTTTAGTGAATATCAATCTTTGTTCATTTTACATGGTAGCAGATTAGCTTACTTTATTTTTGTTTTGCAAGTTGTTAGTTATTCACCCGTTCTGGGTTGTAAATAGTAATGGCCCCTCAAGATTCTTGAGTCCATGGTGAAAATCATGTGTTGAGATGGAACTCAAGAGGAGCCCTTGTACATAGTTTCCTTTTTGTTTTTGGTAGGAGAAGAAATAGTGATGATTTTGAATATCTTACCCTAGGCAAGCTCAGTAATAGTCGGGCTAGGGAAGAGAATGAAAGAAATGTTCTGAAAAAATTAATTGAGTGAGTAGAATGAATCTATTTGTGTAGGTTCAGTGAGGAAGATGAATAATATTTTAATGGCGACCGAGCCTTGAAAGGGAGGTAGAGATGGCAGTAACTTACCTCAGTTTAGGGTTGTGAATACTCTAAGAGATCTAGGAGAAATATCTCAGAGTAGAGCCAAGATGACTCTGTAGTAGCAATGAGATTCTAGTCCCACATTAGATTGGTATCATAGCCCTAAAAGATTTGGGCATATTTTGTTTGGATGTTATCTGTAGGAACATCTATCGACTCATCTAAGATGGTGACCAACACGAAACTCACAAAAGACATGGAAGAGAAAAAGGAGGAGAATAGACTCCTGAAGGAACAACTGGTCAAAATAGAAACCAAGTTGGAAGAAGTGTAGCTTAGGACTGCAACATTCAGTCAACAGATGAGAGAAGTTGATGGAAAGGGTAAAGCAGTGGCCGAGGAAGATAATATACTAGAGCCAAACCCTATGCTTCAAGAAGAGCATTCTTGAAAGCATGATGGAGCTAAGAACTCCTATTCATTTAAGAAAGATGGAGTAATTTTCAAGATTCAGTCAGTCTTGGAAGAAGGTGAAGTAAAGAAAAAGGGTCCTAACATATTGTTAGTAGGTGAGAAAGAGTTCTTACAAACATTGGAGGAAGAAGATGGAGTTGGCTTTGCTTTGGTTCTAAAGCCAAAGAATGAAAAATTGGATAAGAAGGAAGAGTTACCCTTAGAAGTGAAAGAGCTATTGAGTCAATACCAAGAGATCATTAGTGATGGTCAACCAACTAGTCTACCACCTGAGAGATCCATTAGTCATCAGATTGAGTTCATCCTAGGAGCCTCACTTCCCAATAAATCTTCCTATAAAATGACTCCACAACAAAATGCAGAGATAGCCAACCAAATTCAAGAGTTGCTTGATCAAGGACTGATTAGAAGGAGCATAAGTCCATGTATTATTCCCACAATCCTAGCCCCAAAGAAGAATGGTACTTGGAGGTTATGTACAGATTCCAGGGCCATAAATAGGATCACCATTCGGTATAGATTCCCAATCCCTAGGATAGAGGATTTGATGGATTTCTTAGGAGGAGCAAAGTATTACTCCAAGATAGATCTTAAGAGTGGGTATCATTAGATAAGAATCAAAGGTGGAGATGAGTGGAAGACTTCTTTTAAGACTACCGAGGGAATCTATGAGTGGCTTATTATGCCTTTTGGGTTATCAAATGCCCCGAGCACATTTATGAGATTAATGAATGAGGTGTTGAAAGACTTCATTGGAAAATGGGTTGTAGTGTACTTAGATGAAATTTTAGTGTTCAGAAAAACCAAAGAGGATCATCTTAGACATCTAAAAATGGTGATGCAAAGATTGCATGAAGAGAAGTTGGCAATCAACTTGGAGAAGAGTGAGTTCATGAAGCAAGAACTTGTATACTTGGGTTTTGTTATCTCAGAAGGTAAATTGAAGATGGATATCAGCAAGGTGGAAGCAATTTGGAATTGGTGTACACCTAATTCAGCCACAAAAGTAAGAAGCTTCCATGGATTAGCACAGTTCTACAGGAAGTTCATTAGGCAGTTTAGTGAAATCAGTGCACCTGTTTTATATACCATAAAAGGAGGTATGAAAGCGAAGTTCCAATGGAATGAGAAGGCTAATAAAGGATTTGAGGATTTGAAGAAAAGAATAGAAACTCAACCTATTCTTACACTTCATAGATTTTATAATTTGTTTACTGTGGAATTTGATGCAAGAAATCTTTCCATAGGTACAGTTTTGAGTCAAGTGGGAAAACCAGTAGCTTTTCATAGCAAAAAACTGAATGATGCAAAGAGGAATTATTCCTCATATGATTTCGAGATGTATGCATTAGTACAAGTATTAAGGAAATGGAGATAGTATCTCCTTCCCAAAGAATTTGTATTCTTTACCGACAATCAGGATTTAAGTTTTTTGAATTCTCAAGACAAACTAAGCAATAAGCATATGAAATGGGTAAAGTACATTCAAGCCTACACATTCACCATCAAGCACAAGAAGGGAGTACAGAACAAGGTAGTAGATGCATTGAGTAGAAGGCTTCTCATGGTGCAATAATTTTAGTTAAGAAGCATCGATATAGACAGTTTCAAGGATTTGTATTCAGCAGATGAAGATTTTTCAGCAGCATACAAGGTATGTCAAGATTTTCAGAATCACTTTCATAGTGATTATTCTAATTTCACCCTACAAGAAGGTCTTCTATTTAAAGGAGGAAAAATCTATGTACCAAAAGGTTTAATGAGGGAGAAATTATTACAAGAGAAGCATAATGGTTCAATGAGTGGACATTTTGGGGTGTATAAAACCTTAGAACTGGTGCAGCAGTATTACTATTGGCCAAGAATGATAAGAGATCTTCAGAAGTATGTAGAGACTTGCATAGTTTGTCAAAAGGACAAGGGTACTTCATCAAATATGGGATTGAATCAACCACTTCCAATCCCAAACCGACCTTGGGAGTGTATCAAAATGGATTTTTTGGTTGGACTTCCTAAGACCAAGCTAGGAATGGACAATATTTTGTGATTGTGGATAGATTCAACAAGATGGCTCACTTTGTGTCATGCAAGACAACACATGATGCATTCTATATAGCACATATTTTCTTTAGAGAAGTAGTGAGGATACATGCATTACATTTGAGTATTGTATCAGACCAAGACTCTAAGTTTATGAGTCATTTATAGAAAACCTTATGGCAAAGACTTCGTACAAATCTTTCCTTTATCTTGGGATATCACCCAAAAACTAACGGTTGGACTAAAGTGGTGAATCGAAGTTTAGGAAATCTTTTGAGATGTCTCACAAAAGAATATGGATAGTCATGGGATCAGTTACTTGCACAGGTAGAGTTTTCCTATAATGATACAGTCAACAGATCCACTGGAAAAATCCCTTTTGCAATAGTATATGGGATTCATCCCAGGGGTATAAGTGAACTCATGGATCTTGGAAACAATGTAGAGAAGAGTGGTTATGTTGACGATTTTGCTCAGTCCATGAAAGAAGTCCATGATACTATGAAGAATACATTAGTGGAGAATACAAATCACACCAAGCAGAAGGCAGATGAAAGGAAAAGAGATGTTCAGTTTCAAGTTGGAGATTTTCTCATGGTGCACCTAAACAAAGAATGGTTGCAAAAAGGTGTCGCAAGTAAGCTTCAAATGAGAAAGATAGGCCCTTCTGTAATTTTGGTGAAGTATGGGAATAATGATTAAAAATTTGACCTTCCTACTTGTTATGCCCTGCATACCCATCCCTACATTTTGTTGGCAAAATGTTGGGTCCCTCTTTTTTCTTTTGCCTTGTTCCTTTTTCTTTTGTTTTCTTTCAGCCTTTTCTTCTGCGGGGTCATTGTTTTCTTTCCTTTTTGGTTTGTCTCCCTCTAGGACCTAGTCCTAGAGTTTTTTTGTTTCTTTTTGCTAGCAAGATTCCAAAATCCAAGGTTCTTTTCTGTTACTTCCTCTTTTGTTAGAGGGTGTGGTTGTACGGGATCCCCGGGCCCAGAGTCTGGAGGTTTACCTTTTTTTGGGACTTGCGGAAGGAAGTGGTATGTTTTCACCCTAGGGGTATAAATAAGGTTTCATTTTTCATTTTCACATTTACCATGAACAAAATTACCCAGAGAAAATTAAGATTGATTAAGAGCGAATTTATGTTAAGTATGATTTTCTTTGGAAGGTTTAATAGTGTTTAGCAGTGAAGTTTATATTCGATCTTGTGCACATTTTTAGCTTCCCTGCAAGGTTTTTAATGTTTGTGGTCCATGAAGCTTTCTATTTTGTAGAGCACCTCTCATGCTCCTCCTCTCACATTTCCTAGTTTCAAGGTAGGCCCTTCAGCTTCTTCCTGTTTCTTTTTTTCTTGCTTTGTTATTTCTTTTCTGGTCTTGTCTTCATTTTTGTTTGCTTTGTCTTCTAGTTTGATGTCACCTCCCATTGGTGGGATGGCTTTGTAGGAAGGTTTTACACCTTCCTTGCATTGTACTTTCCTTTAAATAATGTAAATTCTTGTATGTTCTATAAGTAGTTTTAATTTATGTGTAAATTATCATAATTTCTCTATAAATTGTAAATAGTCTATAGGATAGGGTCGTTTCCTATAAATTTTGACATTCTTTGGCTTCCCATGTAAATTGGGTCTGTATATTGGTTTGTATATTTTCATGTATGACCCTTCCTATAGTGAGCTTGTCGCGCTCTCTGCATTATATACCCTAAGTTTCAAGCTCACCCACCTGGTGTCCACCTGGTTCAAACTTGGCACCTCGCATGTTCGAGCTATGGTGGTTTTCTCTCTCCTTTGTCATTTTAGCATTGATGGTGGGATTAAATTCCCCCATGCATGAGCATTCAAAACTATCCCATCTAGCATTCAATTCATTCATGTCCATACATCTATCACCATTAATGATATTATGTCATTTATTGGATGACCATGTGATAACCCACCTCAGCCCGATATAGCTCACTACCCTGTCAGTTCGATAATGGCTAGTTTATTTAGACTTCGGGTTCTAAAAAGTCCCTGGGCCTTCATCCCATTTTGTCACATAAACCAATATCCCTGGAACCCCCAGGTGTCAATCAAATTCCATGTAAATTGTTAATTGTTATATTTCTAGGATTTGATGTAGGCTAACCTTTTTTGATCAGGTGTGAAATGGTGGTGAACTCTTTGGAGTTCATAAAATGGCTTTATGGCTTATCACATGTATTGATGGTTGTTCGGTCCTGCAGGTTGTAGATCATCCAATAAACAATGTCTGAAGTAACAACTCCTCTTGGAAGTCTGAAACATCTGACTACCTCTACTTGGGCGGCCACTAAGAAAAAGGTAGAGAAAATGCTGGCCAAGCTCCCATTGACATCCAAATACCCGAGGGAAGGTGTTCTTATGGGATCCAAAGTGGATTCCAAACTTTAGGATATTACTGACACAGAGCCAAGACCATGGGAAAAACTACAAGGCCTTGTCCAGATAATGTATCAACAACGATCTTCCAGGAATGATGTGGAAAAGAACATGGCCACCTCTGGCATTATCAAAGATGCTTGTTGCCCCTGCTTAGTGCAGGCACCAGAGTTGATTCTCCACCTGGTGAAGCACTACAATGCACCCACACAGGTGGTTTTTCTTGTTGCTTCCCTACCACTGAATTACCCATCGACCATTTTTACTCTTGATGCTGCCACCTTTGCTTCAGGACTGGGGATCCCCCAGTTCAGAAATGCTACTATTATCTCCTAGTCTAAATCATTGAAGGAGTTTGGGAAGGTTCCCCAGCTTTCTCGACAACATCTCAATTCTTACTGTTTGAAGTCCCCAAGGATGGACTACAAGAAAATGAAGTTGGAGATCCCCCGCAGAGATTTCAAGGAATGTGTACAGGCCAGGATCATATTTTTGTGTAGGCTCTTCAAAGAACCCCATGCTAGGGACTTTCAGCATGGATGTATTATTTTATATACTACATCACCACTCATGGATAGACCTTTGACTGGGCGACTATTATCACCAACCATGTGGACTTCCAACTGAACAATGTCAGCCGGACATCAAATTTCCACATGACTTCATATGTATTATGGGCACTAGCAACACAAAGACCCACTCTCCATGGTTTTCTGATAGTGGGCATTCTTGGGAACAGGCCCGGCCAGAATGTCCCATGGGAACATTATCCCCAGATCGAATGGGAAGCCAGCTTCCCTAATTTTTACAAGGTAAATGACACATTCATTTACCACAACATTTTGACACTTACTCATGATTCTGGGTACCATCTTTCCAAGGATGCAATGACCTTGGCGAGTTCTTATGAAAATTGTTTCATTCAGTTTCAACAACATTCTTACATTTGGGTGACCGGGTTCTCCAGCAAGCCCTACCTACTCCCCAAGCATTATAGGGATAGGATTATTCTTTTGGAATTCTGTAGGCAAATCCTGGAGCTTCATGCATTCTTTGAATTGAAGAAAGTTACCTCCATCCCATTCTTGATCACTTGCGGGAACTATTCTTGCAGTCTTACAGTGGCCAAAGAGGCCGATAATGAGTTAAAGAGTTTGGGACTTGCTGAGTTCCACCTAGCAAGGAACAATTTTGATCCTCTCGGAAAGATAAGTGTGGCACTACCCCAGGTGTCCACACCACATGAGCCTCACATTGAAGATTTTTGGGTAGATTGCCAGGATGACTTCGAGCTTCAGGGTGGGAAGCACTCAAGCATGTCTAAAGGGATGATGAAAAGCCTTAGCCTTCAGACCTTTTTGAAAGATTTTTTAGATAGTGGGCCTCTAGAGGACCCAGTGTACAAGGCATAGGGGATCAATAAGATGGATCTCCCTTCGGTGGCTTGGGACACCCCAAATATTTTGACAATTGAGGGCGTCAGCCAGGGCATCATACAACATAGTCATGATTACTTTGCACAGGTGTGCAAGAAAAGCACCTGCAAGGGTCCAATTTTATGGGGGTCTACTTTAGCCTTCGGAGCTGCAAGGCCAATTAAAGATAACAAGAAAGAAAAACATATCACCCTAGCCCAGGTTCCACCCCCATATTTTCTCCCCATTTTGGAGCAATTTCACATTCAGATGGAGGCGTCCCACCAACTAAGTCAAGCGTTTAGTGCCCATCTCTCCCATGGTCTTCTAGTTACTCTAGTGGGATCTGCCCTTCTAGTAGGATCCCCTTCATTAGAAGCCCTCATGAGCCGGCGGACGAAGGCTGAAGATGAAAATGCAACTATTCTGGATGCCTGGGCCCCACTACAAAAAAAAGAAAGAAGCAAAGGGTGGATCATCCCCCAACCACAGATGTAGGCCTCAGGATACCAAATGTTCCTCAGGTAGAACTCATCCCTTCTTCTCTTGAGCCAGAGGATCCTCCACCAGCCTCCCCTCCCCATGATGATTTTTATGACCTCTTCCAGATGGAAGACCTGGTGAACTTACAGGCTGACATGGTGAGGGAAGTGGAGGAGATAGATACGCAAGAAGAAGTGGCCCTGGAAAAAGAGTTCTGGGAGTAGGAAAAAGAGCAAGATCAAGAAGATACACAAGAAAATTGATAAGATATGGAAGAAACACCGGTCCAGGGGACCGAGATAGGATTGAGGCTAACACAAGATGAGCAGTCAACAATGGATGGGGAACCTGGACCTTTGGGAGCAACCGTATCGCTAGTTATCATGCTCCAAATGCCTGTAGTTACTCCAAGTGATCAAAGGCCCCAGAGTGTGACATTTGGCAAGGTAGTCTCTACGGTCCAACCGTCAGATCTAGGTGAGACACCTCTGGCCTCTACAAAAGATGTGCCCTTGGAGAAGAATGTCCCGATGGATGGCATCGAAGAAGAAAAACAACAACAAGACAAAGGGGATAACCTCAAAAATGTGGATACTGAGACCACAAATGCTAGAGAAGGGGAAAATCTCGGTTATACAAATGTAGATGCCATCAAGGTGGAAGATACAAGAAACCTCAGGGAGAAAGAAAAAGAATCTGATGTGAGTATGGATAGTGGGAAAACACCATAAGACCTCGAGGAAGGCCCCAATGCCCAGGCTTTAGTAGCAAGACTACCCTAGCCACCATAGTGGCTGGTGGAATCCAAAAAAAGAAAGGCCCCAGTGGCAGAAAGTGCTCCCCTCTCCTTGGCTGAAATGATGGACCAAAACCAAGAGGCTAGGAAGCCTAAGAAGGCCTGGACCATCCATACCCTCCAAATTGGTTTAGGAGGAAGTATAGTCATAGTATTTATGACACCTCCCCTAGATGCAGATGTGGCAATTGTAAGGGCCAAAGATTATACAGTTACATAGGTTCCTCTAGGGAGGAGAGACAAACAGGGCCAATTGGACCTGTTGAAGGATGCTACTCGGGAAGTTGAGGCCCGGTATGAAAAACAAACATAGAAGCTAAAGGAGGAAAGAGAAAAGAATGAAAATCTCCTTAGGATTCTCGTAGATTTGACATAGCCACTAGCATAGATTCATCTAGAAGCCTCCACCTCTGGCACACCGCTCCTGCAGGGTGACATGGATGATCTAAGGGCCATGAAAAAGAAGGCATAGGTTGTGGATGGGTGGATCCTTGAGAAAATCAAAGTTGTAAGGCAATTTCTGGTAGCAACACTCCCAGACCTTTTTCAGGCAAACAACCTCATGGGCCAGGTGAATGGCATCGTCTCCCTATGGGAGAAAGATATAGAAAAATATGAGGAGTGGAGGTCTGAATTAGAAGAGATAATGAACTTTGGGGAGGAAGCCATTATGTAGAAATGAATATTGGGAGAAGAACCCTTTGGGTTCCTCCAAGCTCGACACTCTAGACTTGGCCTCAAAATTGAGGTGAGCAAGAAACTAGTATCGACCCTAAAGAATAGAATCCTGAGAGTCCAGAATTCTTTGGACTTGTACATAGCATTTGTAACAAGGATTTTGCAAGTTGATCCCTTCACTACCGGGACTTGTGCCTCGAAATATTTTGTATTGAGAAAATTTGGTGAGCTGATAGAATCCTGGTACTAGTCTGCCAAAGATTTCAATGTAGGGAAAATGTCACGCTTATCCAAGATGATGCTTCGGGCTCATGACATAGCAAAAGTGGCTGTAGAATTTAGGGAAGGGGTCAGAGATATTGACAAACAATTTAGGGTCATCAGCGACCGATGGGACTGCGTCAAGGATGTAGACAAGGATAGAATTGGCCAGATTTTGGAGGTCTTCAAGCAAAACAAGGAACAGTAGATTTCTCTGGACTCTGAATATTTTCATCAGCAGAGTACAATTTTTCAAATTTATTATTCTTTGAGCGTAAGCTCCCACACTCTATAATTCCAGATCTAAATTTTTGTATTCATTCACGGTGACCCATGTCCAAGTTCCCCAGAGCTAACTGATCACTGTTGAGAAGTTAATAAGGGGTCAGCAGGTAGGTGATCCCGGTAAGGCATGTCAAATGGAAGGATATCTCCAATAGATGATTCTCCCGAGGTACTGCTCCTACATTAACTTCCTGATGTGCATCAAAGACAGTAAGAGACAATTTGCATTTATGAGGCATGTAGCCTTGGATACCTAGACAATTAGATTTCTTCTATAAATACCCTGATACCCTTCTCTATGTCAATTCTTCTAGCTTTCTCTTCTTGTCTTCTTCCTCTATCTTGTCAGACCTCTACACTTTTTGAGGTGATTTTAAGTGGTGCAGGTAGTACCAACCATAGGATAATGTATTCTATTTATTGAGTGTACTAAGATATTAGGTTAGTTTTAGGTCAAACTTTGTGTATAAATAAGAAGTCTGACCCCATAACAAGGGGTTGGAAAAATTGATGATTTTGCAGTCTAGCAAGTAATAGAAGATAGATTTTCATTTTCAATTGTCTCAGGAGCTCAATGCTCAGTTGTTCTTGATAGTTTAGAATGCTCCCTTAGAGCCATGGATGTATTTACCAGTGATGTTGGAACCCTTTGAGTTAATGAAGAATGAAGAATACCTTATGGCTACTTGTTATGTGTTGTTCTGATCTCTGGAGTTAGCAAATATCTTTTGTGCAGTATGTTTTCTTATGTCATTTGCTCCTATGTTCTAGTTTTTATTAATGATCTTATCTCCCCTTGCTACTGAATGCATGTGAATCATTGGTTCTTTATGTATTCCGTATTTAGAGTAGTTTTCTTACATTGGAGCTTAGTTTGATGTTTGAATGTTTATTTCATAACTATAGGTATAAATGTATATCTAACCTTGATTGATCTTTTGAAGTTTATTTGATCATCCAAATGCTTGCAGGAAACCCCCATCCAATTGAAATCCCCGAGAAGATGAGTAAAAAATCATCTATCCCCTCACACAACAGTCACCTACCCAACTTATCTCCCCCACACTATCGGGACCCAACTACCAGGTGCTTGGAGGCTAGGAGAATTCATTCTCCAAAAAAACTCTACAGGAAGAGTTTGTCGGTACCTCGGTACCCAGTGACAAATTTACCTCTGTTGGCGAAGCTGGTCACAAAGTCCTGTCAACAAAAACTGGCACTAGAAGGAGGGAATGAGCTCATCTCCCTTAGAAGATTTTGATTTCACACTACTCGAGGGTTCCCCAAGTAGTAGTTTTAGGAACCAGACTTTTTGTAGAATAGGGTCATCTTCACCCTTAAGTTTTGACAGAATCCTTCGATCAACCCCAAATCTCAGAGAGTTTGTAGAACTTGGACCTCCTGTCTGAAAGAGTAGGATCCTACAAACCAAAAAACCAACCAATTTTATCTTGGGATTCACCACACACCAGAATACCCAAATCACTCAGATAATCCTAGAGACTAACATTCAACCCATCCAAAATCAAACAGCCCCAATGGATACTTATTTTGGTAACATTGAGTCCCCAATGGGGTAGTTCCCCGGTGCTACCAATGATATTCCTCTGCATCTGGAGAAGATCTATCCCAAGTATGAGAATCTATGCCCACAAACCACAAAGGAACACCTCTAGGCCTATAAGGATCCCATGAACCGACATCGGATGCAACATCAAGATGTTGTAACCCAGATGTTTCCTCTCTCCTTAGGACAAAATGAGTTAAATTGGTACCTAAACTTGCCCGCCAACTCCATCAACAATTGGCAGGATATGGAAGACACCTTCTTGGCGGCCTTCCACATTGACGTGGACCCAGCATGGTCCCACAGCCAGTTTATCTCCATTAAGAAGGAACCAAATGAGCCTCTTGCTACATTCAACCATCTATTCCAATGTGCCTTGAAGTGGTGCATGGGCCCCTTCATCCCATCCACTGACGTAACCATCCAGACATATCTAAACACCATGGACCCTATTTTTTCCACTCTCCTCTAGAGAACCACCACCATCAATGACCGGATACTCAAGCAAAAGTTTACAACTTGGCCGTGGAGTTGTCCCAAATCTTGAGCAAAGCTCTTGGCAGAATTGGACAGAGCCTACCATTCAACATGATACTTGACGTAACTCCTTATGCCAAGGGATACAACCCCAATCTAGAAATGGTTACCCCAACAATAGTCATGGGCCCATTGCCAATAGAGAAGCAGGCCCAGTATGTTTATCCATCTCAAGCCCAGACAATACCAGGTTTGGAATATGTTCCCTAGAACCATCCATATAAAATGCAACAACCCTTGACACAACCCTCTAGAGTACCTTTCTTCTAGTCATCTGCAGCTGGAGGACTGTCATCCTTGACTCTGGGAGCCACGTCTTCTTTCCCTGGGAACCCACTACAACAACCATCACACTGTGACACAAATACCCAGCTATCAGCTGAGGTTGAAAGCCTCCAGAAATTGGTGTCCTCTCTAATGATGGACATGAGACAGTTGAAGGTGGGGCCTTCCACACCTCACAACTCCATTCCTAGAGAGGGAATATTTTCTCTAGATAATGAAACATTAATTTCAGAGGTCAAAACTACAACAATGGGCCTTGGCCCAATCAACAGCAATGGAACAACAACGCAAATACCAGAGGTCCTACTCTAAACCAAAATACCACTCATGGTGGTGCTAGACCTAGTTATTCTATACAGCTTGCAGAATTCCACCCCCTGATGACATGGTGTAGATTGCATGACACTGGCTCTCATTTCGATGTGAACTGTGTCACACTAGAGAAGATCATCATGATCTCTCAGTCGGACAGACAACTTGTTGACCCTACTCCCCTGAAGTCATCCACATCAGATCCCCCTCACACTAACTTGATGTGTGAAACTATCTTCTTTGGGACAGATGAAGAAGATGAAGAAGAACCTAAATTGCAGGGGTTCTTTGATGAATCTATCCTGACCTTTGAGGCCAACAGCTTCACCAGCCCGCAAAATCTCTACAAAAATAGGATTCAAGCTAGTAAATGGTCAGATTACACATCAACACCTCCCATGAATACCACCCCCAAGGAAAACACAACTGAACAATCCTTCCCACCGAAAGGACCTGGGTCTAACCACATCAAGGATCTAGCCGGAGGAATCCAACTTTACCCAGGGGGATGATTTGAAATCACTAAGGCATTAGAGAGAACTACCACCCCCATGACCTTGATGGAGGTCTTGTTAAATTGTCCCAAGTAGAAGAAATCCCTTCTGAAGCTCTTGGGAAACCTGGAATTCATCATTCATCAACCAAAGACTATCACATTCGATGATGCCAACTCAGTCGTCTTCCCAGGAAACACAGAGGTTCCTCCCTTCCTACTAGGTTTGAACATTCAAGGGAAGAATCTATACAATTTCTTGGTAGATTCTGGTGCTTTGGGAAATGTCATGCCCTTATCCATATGCTAGAAGCTCGGACTCACTCCCAATCCATCTAAAG
Source organism: Thuja plicata (assembly GCA_018584345.1). Taxonomy (NCBI): domain Eukaryota; kingdom Viridiplantae; phylum Streptophyta; class Pinopsida; order Cupressales; family Cupressaceae; genus Thuja; species Thuja plicata. The sequence goes on from MU226802.1 coordinate 1,224,463, forward strand.
GTACAGTAGTCAAATTGGACAAAATTGCTATGAAAATGGTTGGTGAGCTAAAAAATGTTCAAATTTAGCTCATCCAAGACCTCCAAATATCAAGCACAATAGACATCCAAGTGGTGGACATCCCTGAAACCTATGGGATTGTATTAAGTTAGAATTGGTCTAAGGCCCTTAATGGGTATTTCTCTATGGACTTCTCCCACTTGTGGCTCCCCTGGAAGGGGAAATCAAATAAAATCTGGGTAGAGAGTGAACCCAGAATGAAGCAGGCCCTCACTGAAGTCAGGAGGGTAAATGAAGCCCTTTTATCTAAATCCTCCCCCGAGGTGTACCAAATACAAGAAATCCTAACCTTTGATTTCATCCCTAGGGAGGATCCTATAGTCTCTCAGAGAATTCAAGACTTGGACGAGAAACTGAGGGGTGAGGTAAACTCAAAAGGTAACACAGCAACTCTGGCCACTCTCTTGTTTGACACTTGGTGCTGAGTACACTACTAGAAACACTCTGATCTGGAGTGTGAGCCTTGCATTATTGTTTCTACCTGCCATATCAACAACCTTCAAGAGAAATAACATAAAGCCAGTTCACCTGGATTAAGTAACCCATCCAGTGGTACGCCTAAGGTGCCACTTATCCAGGAACCTGGACCAGAGGATTCTCTAGAGGAAAACCTCACCCATGCACCACCAGAGTTGGAGGAATCAACTCCTAAACCTCCCAAAATCAATCCAAATACCACTTTTCCTTCCTAGCCCTAGAAAACAAACAATGACTTGTAGATCCTGAAGTTTGATGGATCCCGGTCTAAACAAGACTGCAGGGCCAGAGTGGAACTAATCAACATGTGGGGGAAATCATTCCTTATGTCCTATATGTTGTAGTTTAACTACACCAATAATTTCATGGAGTATGAGGCCTTGGTCCTTAGACTCCTATTCGCATTGATAAAAGGGATCACCCACCTCCGGGAAATGGGTGATTCAGAGCTGATTGTAAAACAGGTCTGGAGCTAATACACATGTCATGACAAAAGGTTGGCTGCATACTGCAATTGAGCATGGAGCCTAATTGAGGACTTTGATGCTTTTGGCATCGAACTCATTCCCTGAAAACATAACTATGTTCTGGATTCCCTTGCTATGTCTGCCAGCACCCTCGAGCCAATCGCTGGTTCCCGAATCTAGAATTTTTATGTTGAAATGGTCCCCATCATGTCCATCCCAGATAATATCACCCACTTTTAGGTTTTTGAGGATGACCAACATATTTTGGCCTTCATGGCCAATGTTGACATCTTTGAGGATTAGATAGTGGAAGAAATTCATCATGACGATACCAAGTAGGGTGAAGAAGCCGATAGGATCATTGACCTACCTACCAACACCATCCCTAAGGGGATGCTATCTCTAGAATGCATCTTTGAATCAGACCCCTGGGGCCGAGATAAGATATCATCCTCCTCTGAGGGAGGAAATTTTGAAAAGTTTAACATTGGCAAGTTTGATGAAGAAAAATTTGTTCACATTGGTACCTCCTGCTCCCCAGAGGAGAAGGATAAGATTCTCACGGTTCTCCAAGAATACATTGATGTTATTTCCTGGGGTTATGAGGATCTTAAAACCTATGAAACATATATCATGAATCATACCATCCCCTAAAACCATATGCCAAACCTTTCTAGAAAAAGCAGATGTCAATAAACCCATTGATTGAACCTCTAATCCATCAGGAGGTTAAGAAACTACTGTCATCCCGGATTATATTTCCTATTTGGCACACAACATGGGTTGCCAACCTCATCCCTGTGTGAAAGAAGAATGGTGAGATCTGCCTATGTGTGGATTTTCACAATTTAACCAAGGCATCCAAGAAGGACAATCGCCCTCTCCCCTCACTAGATGAGGTATTACAAATCATTAACGGTTCCCAAATGATGTCCTTCCTGGATGGGTACTCTAGATATAACCAAGTTATGGTTAAATTCAAGGATAGGATGAAAACAATGTTCACCACTAAGTGGGGAATGTTTGCATATCGAAGAATTCCCTTTGGCCTCATCAACATCGGGGCCACATTTAAAAAGGCTATGGAAATTATGTTCCAGGGCCTGGTCAACAAATACGTAATCATCTATATGGATGATTTAACAGTCTTTTCCCAGGATAGGTGTGATCATTCTGCCTACCTCACCTAGATCTGTGAGAGATGTCACCAGTATGGTATCTCCCTCAACCCTAAGAAATGCATATTCGGGTTCACTGAAGGGAAAATTCTCAGGCATATTGTCTCTGAGAAGGGGATATCCATTGACCCTAAGAGAGTTGAAGCACTACTGAATTTGCAAATACTCGACAGTAAAAAGGAGAAGAGATATTTCTTCAGAAAGATAAATTTTGTCTAGCGGTTCATAACTGGGTTAACCAAAATTGTTAAACCACTCAATGACGTGATGAAGAAAGATACCAAGATTTATTGGAGCCCCAAAGTGAAGCGAGCATTTTCTCAGATCAAGCAAACCATAGTGGAGGCACCAGTCCTGGAAAGTCTGGACTATTCCCTCCCACTTCACATCTACTCCTTCACTTCACCACATTCTACAGTGGTATTATTAACCCAGAAGGTTGAAGGGGAATTGCGACCCATTGCTTTCATGAGCTGCCCCATCAAATATGCCAAAGTCTGATATACGTCTTTGGGAAAGTAGGACTTTTCTCTAGTCCAGGCCGTGAAGAAATTTTGGCACTATATTCTCTAGAGAAAACTGCATGCTATCATTCTAGATCAGGCTGTCAAATCTTTGTTGCTGCATAGTGAGTTGGGAAAATATTGGGGGAAATGGATGGCCATCCTCCAAGAGTATGATCTTGAGATGCAACCAATGAAGATAGTTTGAGGCTAGGCACTATATAGAGGAATGGCAGAACTAACTCCAAACATTGAATTTCATACCTATACTGTGGAGTTCATCACTCAAGATCCATGGTATACCGACTTGGTATGCCTATTTCTCAATAACAGATGCCCAGAGGGGCTTCCCCCCAACAAATTTCATACCTTGTGACTGAAAAGTGCACACTTCATTTTAAAAAATGGAACACTTTTCGATGGGAATTTTGAAGGGATTTATCTCCGGTACATAGAAAGGGACCAAGCTGCCAAAATGATAGAATAATTCCATGGGCAGTTCTAAACCAGGCATGGATTTGTTGATGCCACTACCCACTAGATTCTCTGGGCTGCATACTACTGGCCCTTCATCTTCAAGGATGTCTACACTCACATGAGGAAGTGCCACACTTGCCAAACAGAAGCCCATCATGAGCAAAACCCAGCCATGCCTTTGCAGCCGGTCTTTGAAGTTTGACCCTTCGCCCAATGGGTGTTTGATTTTATCAAGAAAATAAACCCCAACTCATTCACAACCACTGGTATATTTTGACTGTGAACGATTACTATACCCGATGGTCTGAGACAATCCCATGTAAGAATAACATGGCGGATGTAGTTATCAAATTCTTGGAAGAAAACATAGTCACCAAATTCGTAATGCCTTTCACTATAGTGTGTGACAATGGTCCATCATTTTCTTTAGCGCAGTTATTAGAGTGGACCTATGAGAGAAAGATCACCTTGAAGTTCTCCAGCAACTATTATCCCCAGGGTAATGGTGTAGTCGAGTCTACCAACAAAAACTTGTTGGAGGTGATCAAACATTTGCTAGAGAAAAATCCTCAGGATTGGCACCAAAATCTTAGGTTTTCTCTTTGGGTAGATCATATCAGAATCAAGGCAGCCCTGGGGACTTCCCAATTTCATCTTGTTTATGGCCAGAATCCTATTTTTCCTATCAACTTACAAATCTCGGTCTTACAATTTATGCTGGAATTCAACGCCCAGGACAACATCATGGAGGTTCATCTTTTGAACCTAATAAGAATGGAGGAACAAAGAGACGTGACATTGGAACATTTTGTGTGTCATCAAGCAGTCATCAAGCGATGGTTTGACTGGAGATCCCAATACAAAGCCTTTCAGGTTTTGAACCTAGTCTTTTTGTGGAACAAGGCCCGAGAGAAGAAAGGAAAACACACCAAATTTCAAAGGATCTGGCTTAGACCATACCTAATCTCAGAGATCCATGGGGCTAATACTTATCACCTCAGTACCATGACCGGAGAAGTTGTCCCATTGCCCATCAATGGACAGTTCCTCAAGCACTACTTTGAATGAGGTGGGAGGTAAGTTTCCCAAAATTGTATCATATGTAAATGTTTTCCTACTTGTAAATATCTTTCTCTAGTGCTCCTTGGGAGTGCCTTGCCCTTATAAGTAGTCATTGGCAGTCTTTTGGGGTCGCCTTCTTTCCCTTTTTGCTTTTTTGTCTTTGGTTTTCATTTTTTCTTTGTGTCTTGTTTTTCAAGCTCCCAGTATGTTGTCCTCTTCTTGTAGACAGGTATGCTTTGCATGAAATCTAGTCCCTAGAATAGTGCCTTGTGTATTTTGGGTTAGTCTGGAATCTATTGTTAGCATGACAAAATTCATCCGCACTCTAGAGTTATTTTGTACATTTGGTAAAAGGATATGGGAAATCTTCATCAGATTCATATCTTGAAGGTCTTGACATCAGTTAACAAAAAATCTAAGAAGCAAGTAATCGTATGGTCCTTGAGAGAAGATCGGTTGCACTGGTTATTGGCCAAGTCTAAAAATCAAAAGAATATCCTAGGTCTGGAATGTCTCTCCTATTCAGAAAATTAAAATGGATGGCAAGGTGAAAGAAGTACTGCTGTAAAAATTAGCTAAGCTTAAGGTTCACAGTGAAAGAAGTACCACCTTCCCTATCTTCAAAAGAAAGAGATAAAATTGAAGAATAGAGAATTCTGCATCCAGGGGATAGTGTAATATATAGTGATTTTGGCCTGATGCACTCAATGCCCTCTCCCTGCTTCTCCTGGAAGTTATCGGCTTGATTTTTTTCCAAAGCACACACTTCATAGCTGAAAAAAGGGAGAAGAATTGAATCAATGATGAGTCAAATTTTCTCATACACCTCACGCCTTGCAAGTGGAATACCCTAGGTAAAGGTGAGTTCTAGTTTTGCTAACCATAGATTCTATAGTTCTCAAATGTGCTAAGGCATTCATCCAAGCGAGTCATCATTTTTTATGCCCTGCATACGTGTCCCTACATTTTGTTGGCAAAATGTTGGGTCCCCCTTTTTTCTTTTTCCTTGTTCCTTTTTCTTTTGTTTTCTTTCAGCCTTTTCTTCCGCAGGGTCGTTATTTTCTTTCCTTTTTGGTTTCTCTCCCTCTGGAACACGGTCCTGGAGTGTTTTTGTTTCTTTTTATTTCTTTTTTCTAACTATATTCTGGACTCCGGGATTCTTTTCCATTACTTCCTCTTTTGTTAGAGGGTGTGGTTGTACGGGACACCTGGGCCCGGAGTCTAGAGGTTTGCCTTTTTTCGGGACTTGTGGAAGGAAGCAGTATGTTTTCAACCTAGGGGTATAAATAAGGTTTCACTTGTAATTTTCACATTTACCATGAACAAAATAACCCAGAGTGAATTAAGAGCAAATTTGTGTTAAGTACAATTTGCTTTGGAAGGTTTAACAGTGTTTAGCAGTGAAGTTGATATTCGAGCTTCTGCGTGTTTTTAGCCTCCCTGCAAGGTTTTTGGTGTTCGTGGTCCGTGAAGCTTTCTAGTTTGTAGAGCACCTCCTATGCTCCTCCTCCCACGTTTCCTAATTTCAAGGTAGGCCCTTTGGCTTCTTCCTATTTCTTTTTTTCTTGCTTCATTCTTTCTTTTCTGGTCTTGTCTTCATTTTTGTTTTCTTTGTCTTCTAGTTTGTCGTCACCTCCCATTGGTGGGATGGCTCAGTAGGAAGGTTGTCTGCCTTCCTTGCATTGTACTTTCTTGTAAATAATGTAAATTCTTGTAAGTTTTGTAAGTATTTGTAATTTCTGTGTAAATTGTCATAATTTCTCTATAAATTGTAAATATTTTGTAGGATAGGGTCATTTCCTATAAATTTTGCCATTCTCTGGCTTCCCGTGTAAATTGGGTTTGTATATTGGTTTGTATATTTTCATGTACGACCCTTCGTATGGAAAGCTCGCCATGCTATCCACATTGTATACCCTAAGTTTTGAGCTCTCCCACCTGGTGTCCACCTGGTTTGAACTTGGCACCTACCCTGTTCGAGCTATGGTGTTTTTCTCTTTCCTTCGTCATTTTCGTATTGATAGCGGGATTATATTCCCCCATGCATGAGCATTCAAAACCGTCCCATCTGGCATTCAATTCATTCATGTCCAAACATTTGTCACTATCAATGTCATTATGATGTTTATTACGTGACCATGTGACAACCCACATCAGCCCAGTATGGCTCACTACCCGGTCACTTCAATAATTAATAGTTTCTCTAGACTCTAGGTGCTGAAAAGTCCCTGGGCCTTCATCCCATTTTGTAACATAAACCAACATCCCTGTAACCCCTGGGTGTCGATCAAATTCCATGTAAATTTTTAATTGTTATATTTCCAAGATTTTATGCAGGCTAACATCTTTTGATCAGGTGCGAAATGGTGGTGAACTCTTCGGAGTCCGTAAAATTATTTTATGGCTTATCACATGTATTGACGGTTGTCTAGTCTTGCAGGTTGCAGATCATGCAACAAATAATGTCTGAAGTAACAACTCCTCCTGGAAGTCCATAACTTCTGACTACCTCCACTCGAGCGGCCACTAAGACAAAGGAAGAGAAAATGTTGGCCAAGCTCTCATTAACATCCAAATACCCAAGGGAAGGTGTCCTAGTGGGATCCAAAATGGATTCCAAACTTCAGGATATTACCGACATAGAGGTCAGACCATGGGAAGAACTATAGGGCCTTGTCCAGACAATGTATCAAAAATGATTTTCCAAGGATGATATGAAAAGGAACGTGGCCACCTTCGGCATTATCAAAGCTACTTGTTTCCCCTGCTTAGTGTAGGCACTAGAGATAATTCTCCACCTGGCGAAGCACTACAACTTACCCACCCAGGTGGTTTTTCTTGATTCTTCCCTACCACTAAATTATCCAACGACCATTGTTACTCTTGATGCTACCACCTTTTCTTCGGGGGTGGGGATCCCCAAGTTCAGAAATGCTATTGCTATCTCCCGCTCTACATCATTAAAGGAGTTTGAGAAGGGTCCCCAGCTTGCCTGATAACATCTCAATTTTGACTGGTTAAAGTCCCTGAGGAGGGACTACAATAAAATGAAGTTGGAGATCCCTCGTGGAGATTTTAAGGAATGTGTACAGCTAGGGATCATCTTTTTGTGTAGGCTCTTTGGCAAACCCCATGCCAGCAACTTTTCAGCATGGATGTACTATTTTATATACTGCATCACCACTCATGGATAGACCTTTGACTTGGTGACTATTATCACCAACCATGTGGACTTCCAACTGAACAATGTCAGCTAGACATCAAAGTTCCACATGAATTTGTATGTACTATGGGCACTGGCACAATAGAGACCCACTCTCTAGGGTTTGCAAATAGTGGGTGTTCTTGGGAATGGGTATGACCAGAATGTCCCATGGGAACATTATCCCTAGATCCAATGGGAAGCTAGCTTCCCCAATTTTTGTTAGATAAATGACATGTTCATTTACCACAAGATGTTGACACTTACTTAGGATTCTGGGTACCAGCTGTACAAGGAAGAAATGACCTTAGTGAGTTCTTATGACAATTATTTCATTCAATTTCAGCAACATTCTTGCATTCAGGTGATCGGGTTCTCCAAAAAGCCCTACCTACTCCCCAAGCATTGTGGGGATAGGATTATTCTTTTGGAGTTATGTAGGAAGATCCTGGAGCTTCATGCATTCTTTGTATTAAAGAAGGTTACCTCCATCCCATTCCTGATCACTTGTGGGAACTATTATTGCAGTCTTACAGTGGTCAAAGAGGCTAATAATGAGTTAAAGAGTATGGGACTTGTCGAGTTCCACCTAGCAAGGAACAATTTTGATCCACTCAGCAAGATAAGTGTGGCACTAGCCCGGGCATCCACACCACATGAGCCTCACATTGAGGATTTTTGGGTAGATTTCCAGGATGATTTTGACCTTTGGGGTCGGAAGCACTCAAGGATGTCTAAAGGGGTGATGAAGAGCCTCAATCTTCGGACCTTTCTGAAATATTTTTTAGATAGTGGGACTCTAGAGGACCCAGCGTACAAAGCATAGGGGATCGATAAGATGGATCTCCCTTCATTGGATTGGGACACCCTAGAGATTTTAACAATTGAGGACGTCAGCCAGGGCGTCATACAATACAGTGATGATTACTTTGCACAAGTGTGAAAGAAAAGCACCCGCAGGGATCTAATTTTGCGGGGGTCTACTTCAGCCTCTGAAGCTACAGAGACAAGTAAAGATAAGGGGAAAGAAAAAGAGAGCACCCCAGCCTAGGTTCCACCCCCATATTTGCTTCCCATTTTGGAACAAGTTCACATTCAGATGGAGGCATCCTGCCAACTGAGTCAAACATTAAGCGCCCAGCTTTCCCATGGTCTTCTAGTTACTTCGGTGGGATCTTCCCTTCCAGCAGGATCCCCTTCATTGGCAACATGCATGAGCTGGCAGACAGAGGCCAAAGATGAAACTGCAATTATTCTGGATGTCGGGGCCCCGCTACAAAAAAGAAGAAAGAAGAAAAGGGTGGATCATCCCCCAAGCACAGAAGCAGGCCTTAGGATGCCAAACATTCCCCAGGTGGAACTCATCCCTTCTTCTTTTGAGCTGGAGGATCCTCCAGCAGCCTCCCCTCCCTATGATGATTTTGATGACCTCTTCCAGACGAAAGACCTGGTGAACTTATAGGCCGACGTGGTGAGGGAAGTGGAGGAGATAGATGCGTAAGAAGAAGTGGCCATAGAAAAAGAGTTCTAGGAGCAGGAACAAGAAGAGACACAAGAAAATCCACAAGATGTGTTCCAGGGGACTGAGACAGAACTGAGGCCAACACAATAGGAGCAGTCGACAATGGATGGGGAACCTAGACCTTTGGGAGCAACCGTATCCCTAGTTGTCACACTCCAAATGCCTCTAGTTACTCTGTGTGATCAAAGGCCTTGGAGTGCAACATTCGGCGAGGTAGTCTCTGAGGCCCAACAGTCAAATCTTGGCACAACACCTCTGCCCTCTCCAAAATATGTGCCCTTGGAGAAGAATGTCCCAGTGGATGGCATCGAAGAAGAATAGCAACAACAAGATGAAGGGGATAACCCTAGAAATGTGTATACTGAGACCACAGATGCTGGAGAAGGGGAAAATCCCAGTGATACAAATGTAGATGCCACCAAGATGGAAGATATGGGAAACCCTGAGGAGGAAGAAAAAGAGACTGATACGACTATGGATACCAAGTGGTGCAGGAGCACCCAAAGACAAGAAGACCATAATGACACCAAGGATGCATGGTGGGATCTCTCAGGGGTCCAAGGGACTCAATTATAATGTTTTAAGGCCTATAATGGCATTTGATTGTAATAAT
>MU226802.1:1245650-1279129 GCA_018584345.1 Thuja plicata
ATATATATATATATATATATATATATATATGTTTACCATCAATGATAAAGGGGGAGATTATTGAACTTGTTGTTTAGTTGTCATTGATGTCAAATCTGGTTATCCAATTTGATCATAGTGTACAGAGTAATAGTTAGATGTGACTGACAAGTGTTGTCAAGAAAATAGAAGCTAAGTAACAAATAATTTGAGTTCTAGTATTATAAATATATCAAATCATTCAAATAAAATTGAATACCAATATTTTTTTGAAATTGTTAAAGGAAAGCATTGGTCAAATTTTTAAAATATTTCATAGAATACAGAGGTAAATAAAAAAAAAACCATTATAAGGCCTTGTCTCTAAATGTCCTAGAAGATGACTTAGCCATAATCATGTGATCATTTTAAAAGTCGCCACACAAGGTTTGGAATATTTTCACATGAGTTAAGGGATAACATTTTCTATTGTATGTCTCCAAATGAGGTATTTCCATATATTGAGGGATCTTATGGTATAAATAATATCTTAGGATAATGTTCAAGCCATGTCACAAGTTGGGATGTTGTATTTGGAATGTGTGATGAAATTCAGTTGTTATTACCAAGATGAAACACTTTTGAAATATTATTAATGGTTGTTGTGGTGGTGTTTGTATTAAACATGTTTGAGAGTGAAGGATGTTGAATATTATATGAAATGGATGGATCATTGGAATATGAGAGTGTTACAATATGACAAGTTGGTACAAATGATGGTTGGGAAATACATGGAGCACTCACAGAAGGGGGTATAAAATAACAAGAGATTCCTCCAAGACCAGCATGCATAGAAATAATATTTTGAATAGATGTGGTCATGATCGATGGAGTATAAGTAGACAAATTAGGCAATGAAGTTGGAATGAGGATGAAATTCTCAATATTATTAGTGGGACTAGAAATGTTAAGAGCTTTGACACAAATTTTCATCTAGACATGATGTTATCATTTGAAATGTGAGATATACCACACAATAAATCCACATCATCTTCACCATTTTGAGTCCTCCTCCTCAACCCTTCAATCAAGGGGATTGTCTCACTATTATAATGTTATTGACCCAACCAATGTTCATGCTTTTCAAGATTATTGGCAATCTTTACTACTTGGCTAGGAGACACTTTTGTTGAGGAGTTATTTTTGTATCATAAGAAGTATGGGAAGAATTATTCGTAACAATTTTAGGTATTTCATGTATAAGAATAGAGGTTTCATAGGTTTGACCTATATTTCTATGGAAAATGTTAGTTGACATGGGATCTGCACCCTTTAGGAAACCCATAAGTCTTCAAATTATTCTCACAATGATCTTATATGTAGGGTTAGAGGCTATGAAACTTATACACAAAGGAAATCTCTAAATAATGCAAAGTGCTAATAAATTGACCATTTATACATTGCATAAAATGAACCAAATTTGAATCTCAAAATGCATAACATGTAAGACATAAGCATGTAAATCATACAAATTAGATCTACATATCCAAATAAAAATTAATAAAAATGTAACATGCATTGGTTTAAACCAAAATATAATGAAGGTAGTGGGAAACAAGGTGCAATAGGAATCACAAGTTTATGCATGCAAACAAGAAAGTTATGCTAGACTTATTTCACCACCTCTCTTACATTGGAAGGAAGATGACCTACTAATCTCAAGAAAGCTCAAGTGTTAGGTAGAAAAAATGATCATTCATTATTGTGCGGGGACTATGACTATGATAATGCAAATTGAAAATACAAAATCCAGGGTTAAATAGGAAGAAAAGATGGTTTTTTGCATGCACGGGAAAATTGACAATAAACAAACCAATTTTAGGACCAAACCAGAGACTATAACTAACCCGCTGGACAAATTTTAGGTTAAAGTGGGAGGACATGTGTGAATTGGTTTCCTTATTCCTAGAATAGAGAAAATGACTCAAATTATTCCCAACACTTTTTGATGAAATCAGTTTTATATTGTAGCCCTTCTAAGTCAAACCCTGGTTTAGGAATCAATCTTGAAATAGAAATGAAACACGCTTGAAAGAAAAGCATGTTGTTGTATAGTAGAGGCTTGATCTAAAAATTGAATGCTTATACCTTCTTGAATCTTCTTGATGTTGAAATTCCCATGAAGATGCTTTATGTTTGTTAGATGATGTTGTCTCTTGTATAAGAATTTTGTGGATGTCGTCACAAATACTTAGATTTTAAAATTACTCCTCTTCAATGCCCTGAATGCTTGATCTCTTCCCTTAGGACTTGAAATGTGAAATTTTAGTTGAGAGATTTGATTGAATTTTTTATCTTGATTGATTTATTACACAAATAAGGGAGATAGCTTTCTTTTATACATCTCCGAGCCATTTCAGGGAGAAAATTTGAATAAACCTAACATAGGTATTGTTGGAATTGGTTTTGTTGAGTTATTGGCATTCATGTTTTGTCATTGGTGTCAACATATGTTTTAGTTCGATGAAGTCTCAAAAAGACTCATTATCACAAGTACAGGAAATATTGACAGATGTGTATGGAACATATACGACATATGAGAGCATGTGAGAATGGATATGTGTATAGGAATGAGTGTATACCTTATTTCTAAGATGAATCATCCTGAGAATCAGATTATTGATGATGTTAATAAGGGCATGATGACAAGGTCTAAATATATAAATGAGCTTTGTTTGATTTTGCAAGTAGAACCTAAGACTACTAATGCGACATGTAAAGATGAATGCTGGATTAAGGCAATGCAGGAATAATTAGATCAGATAGAGAAAAACAACACTTGGGAATTGGTTCCTCGACCTGACGATAAGAATGTAATTGAAACTAAATGGGTTTTCTGATAAAAAAAGAATGAAGATGGCATGGTTGTAATAAATAAAGCTAGACTTGTTTGCAAGGGCTATTCACAACAGAAAGGTATAGATTTTGAAGAAAAAAATTTACCTGCTACAAGGTTAGAAGAAGTGAGATTGTTCCTTGCTTTTGAAAAACATAAAGACTTTAATGTATATTAGATGGATGTGAATTCTTCATTTCTAAATGGAAATCTAGAGGAAGAGGTATACATTGAGAAACCTGATGGTTCTCCTTTGACAGATGAAGAAGACATGGTTTGCAGAATGAAGAGGGTATTGTATGGTTCTGAAACAAGCTCCTAGAGCTTGGTATGCTTGGTTAGATAGGTATTTATTACATCTTGGTTTCAAAAAAGGTAATGCAGATAGTAATCTATATTTGAGAGCTTGTGAAAATGGAAGCTTGATGGTTGAAGTCTTTGTGGATGATATAATCATTGGAGACAATGATGAATTGAGCAAAAATTTATCTGAGGAAATGAAAAGTGAATTTGAAATGTCTATTATTGGTGAAATGAATTTCTTCCTTAGTTTTCAAATTACTCAAAGTAAACATGGTATTTCTATTTCTCAAACCAAGTATCTTGAGGAGTTTCTAAAGAAGTTTGGAATGAAAGATTGTAAACCTTTTGTAACACCCATGGTTACTAGATGCAAGCTTACTACTACTAATGAATCTCAAAGTGTTTTTAAGACTAAATATAGATCCATGATTGGAGTTTTGTAGTATTTAACTCACAGTAGAGCATACATAGATAGTTCAGTTGGAATTGTTGTGAGGTTCCAAGCTTATCCTAACGAGACTCACCTTGATGTAGTTAGAAGGATATTCAAATATTTGAAAGGGACATTGGAATTGGTTTATGGTATGAAAAGTCTAATGATCTAAAATTGCAATCTTATACTGATGTTGATTGGGTAGGAATTTTTTATGACAAAAAAACCACCAATGGTGGAGCATTTTTCCTTGGAAAAAGGTTGGTTTCATGGTTAAATAAGAATCAGGATTCTATAGCTCAATCTATTATTGAATCTCAATATGTCACTGCTACTACAAATTGCACACAAATTTTTTGGATGAAAAAAATGCTAAAATAATTTTGAATAACCTTTGAAGAAACAATGCTTATACATTGTGATAATACAAGAATAGTGAACACATCAAATAATCCTATTACACACTCAAAGAATAAACATATTTCAATCAAGTATCACTTTTTGAGAGACAAGGTTGCAGAAAAGGAAGTTAGATTGGAGTGCATCAGTACAAAGGAGAAAGTAGAAGATATATTCACTAAACCTTTTTCAAAAGATGCCTTTGAGTATCTCAGAGGTATGCTTTGGGTGAGAACTCCTCATTATGAGAACTAAATGATTTAGGAATGCATCAGTCCAGAAGTTATTTGAGCTATATTATTCTTTGGACTTGATGCTTGGATCTACTCCTCAGGAGTGATCATAGGAACACAAAAAAAACATATTTGGGTGATCAATCTATTAATACATGTTTGATTATTCAAAGGGGAGGGGTGAATTAGTAATCCACACAAATTTAGCAATGCAACTTATTTTAACTTTATGCACCAAAACATATAGCAATAACTAACATAAGTTAAATTTCAATGCATACATCCACAAGTAATAAACCACACAATGTAAACACCATATTTATCATGTGGAAACCCAAATGGGAAAACAACCACAGTGTGAGATGATACCCACAAAATCTATACTCTTTTGGAATATGCACTAGTAGGAGCTTACCCTATCAAAGGTTTACAAAAGCACTGTTAGGTGTTACCCGGTTAAGGGATTTTCCTAAGACCTGTTAGGATCTTTGCCCTATTAGGAGCATCCTTGATAGAGGACCTTAAAAAAAATATAATATGTCACCTTGTTAGAGTATTTACAATAAAGATATGTTAAGATCCACCCTGTTAGGGGATTTCACTGTTACAATGATTAGAAAGTGATAGATAAAATGATCTATAAAATTTTCACTACCTCTACATGATCAAATCATTTTAATCTCTTAAATACATCATCATACTGTATACTCTTCCTCAGCTCGATCACACTTTATTCCTTTACTTTCTCTGTCTCCAAATCCTTCTGCAATTTACAATCAACTCTCTTCTCTCTCTTGTTCTTCTTCAATTGTTCTACAATATAGACTTAATTCCACCAACTTAAAACAAATGATATATCTAAGATATGAATGATCCATAACATCTTAGGTAAGATACAATATATCTAGACACTCATAAAACATTTTCCTTTGACCGTATCAACTTGCACATCAATTTTACCTTGGTAATTGAGTCATTTCAAAAACCTTGTTTGACCAAAAGAAACTTCCTAAAGAAGCCTCCTCAAACATATACCTTGATCAATGTGATGTCAAGTGAGTCACACAAATCATGAAACTAACTTTCTAATTTATGAAAAATCATCACCGGCCCTCTTTCCACATATAATTCCATCACTGATCTACAAATCTTCATATCCTATTCAAGAACTACGTCTTGTTTACCTATTCATTCTGTTGAAACTACTTCCATTCAATTAAACTAGTTGCACCGGTTAAGATTATGATTCACGCTCATACATATAGTATCTTGACATTGTTTACAATGATATCCTATGACCTTTCCATCAAATACTTCACTAATCTTAAATAACATTCAAATCACTTACTGTCTATCACTGACTGTTTTAGCATTTACTCAGTTTGAGTCCAATCAAACATAACCAACTTAATTTTCCATATCATGATTCATGATGGAAAATTTAACATCACCACACATGATATAATCTTCCATAAGAATAGAAACTTTAGAAACATACCGCAACTCATGATTCATTTACACAATATCAGGTAATATACTGAAAACACTAAGTCAAGTAGTTGACATCAATTACAACCAAATAATTGATTCACCTATCATCAAATATGTATCAATCTTCATCAATGCATCAGTTATGTTAACAAAATCCCCCTTTGGCATTGATGGAAACACTCTTATATTCTCTTCGTTCTGACTTCTACAAAAATGTTTCCACTTTTGTCTTTGCCTCTGATCTTCCACTTCTTTATGCTAACTCATTTTTAATATTCCATCATCTTTATATACCCCCCCTTTCATCTTTCATCTTATTTATTGTATCATTCTCATGATTACATACAAATTCCCCCCTTCTAGAAAATACATATTCCCCTGCTTTGACAACAATGCCAAAGTTGTCAAATCATTCAATCATCTCTAAGTAAACTTTACTAAATCTTGCATGTTCATTCCTCATTACACCATTTCAGCATCAAACTTAAGATGTCTCCCCCTAGGAGTTTTCCACCACTACATCAATTCATACATATGATATTCTGAAAAACACATATGAACTGATGCAATCAACATCTTCCTTTAATTAACTTCAGATAGGGGAATAACCCCTAATCTACCTCTAAAATACTCAAAGGTATTCTTTTGTAATATTTTAATGAATATATCAGAAACTTGTTCTTTAGTAGACACATAATCAAGCCTTACATCCTTCTCCTATACTTGCTCTCTTAGAAAATGATATTTTATTGCAATGTGTTTTGTCTGTGAGTGCATTAGTGGATTCTTGGAAATGTTTATTGCACTAGTGTTATCACAATAGATAACAATAGGTTATGTGACCTTTTGATGAATTCCTTCAAAAATCTATTTTATCCATACTGCTTGCTGACAGTTAAGAGCAGTAGCAACATACTCTGCCTCTGTAGTAGATTGAGAACTACAATTATGTTTCTTACTAGTCCAGGAGACTAATATTTCACCAAGAAAGAATGCTCCACCACTTCTACTCTTCCTATCATCAACATTTCCTGCCCAATCTGCATCAGTGAACACATTCAAAGAAAAATTTCTGTCCTTACCATACCATAAGCCATAATATTTTGTTCCTTTGAGATATATGAATATCATCTTTACTACAACCAAATGTGAGTCCTTTGGATTTGATGAAAACCTTGCAACAATACCAAAAAACATGTGCAATATCTGGTCTAATGTACAATACATACTGTAGTTTACCGATCATGGATCTATAAAAAAATTCATTTACCTCTTTTGTTTCATCCTCATTAGATAATTTACAGCTTGTGACCAGAGGTGTTCCCACTGGTTTTTAATCTTCCATGCCAAAAAATTTCAAAATCTCCTTCACATATTTTGATTGTCTTATGAATATTCCTTTCTTTTTCTATTGTACTTGAAATCCAATAAATAATTTGATTTCTCCTATCATAGATACTTCAAATTCCTTATTTCTTCTTCAAATGATGTGTTAATGCTTCATTTCCACCAAATATTATGTCATCAAGAAATTTTTTAGTAATCAATGTTATGTCTTCACTTTCAGATTTTAGATACACATTGCTATTGTCACTATTTATTGTAAAATCAATATTAATAAGATATTCATGCAACCATTCATACCATTCTCTTGGAGCTTACTTCAATCCCTACAATGCCTTGTGCAATTTACATACCATGTCTTTACCTTTCTTAGTTGTAAATCCTTTAGGTTCTTCAATGTATACTTCTTCTTCTAACACATCATTCAGAAAGTAAGATTTTACATCCATTTGATACACCTTAAATCCTTTATGAGCGGCATATGCTAACAATATCCTTACACCTTCAAGTCTTGCAACAGGTACAAAATTTTCACCATAGTCTAGTCCTTCTTCTTGTGCATACCCTTTGCAAACTAGTCTTGCCTTGTTTCTGATCACTTCTCCTTTCTCATTCAACTTATTCCTAAAAGTCTATTTATTACCTATAACGTTCATGTCAGTAGGTCTGGGTACTAAATTCCAAGTGTTATTCTTTTCTATTTGTTCTAATTCTTCTTTCATAGCCATAACCCAATCATCATTGACTAAAGAATCTTTATCAATTTTAGGTTCTAATTCATATATCAGACAAGTGTTTTCTCTTACCTTGCTCCTTGTCATTATTCCAGCATTTTCATCTCCAATAATCTGATCTTGTGTGATTGAGTTTCACATACCTTGGGAGTATCGGTTCTATCCTTTTCTTACCTTCATCATTATTCACCAGTTGTGCCTCTCTCTCTCTCTCTCTCTCTCTCTCTCTCTCTAGGTTGAACATAAACAAACCTTTCATAGTCTTCTGGTTCCTTCTTTCTATCTTCCTCATTCTTTTCAGAAAATTCATAAATGCTAACATTTGCACTTTCAATCATCTTGTTAGTATGCTTGACCAAACAATTATATATTTTTCTTCTAGTAGAGTAGCCAATAAATATTCCTTCATCACTCTTAGAATCAAATTTACCATTTTGATAATCATTCTTTATGTAACATTTGCTTCCAAAAATTTTGAATTAATTGAAACTAGCAGTATGACCATACCATAGCTCATAAGGTATTTTGTTTGTACCTTTCTTAATTTGTACCCAGTTCAAAGTATAAACAATAGTACTTACAACTTATCTCCAAAAATTTTGAGCCACTTCCTTTTGTATCAAAAGTGTTCTTGCACAATCAATTATGGATCTGATCCTTCTCTCAACAATTCCATTTTGTTGAGGTTTTCTCGGTGCTGACTTTTGTCTCTTGATTCCATGTTCTTCATAGAATGTTGTGAACTCATGTGAAGTAAACTCACCTCCTCTATCAGATCTAAGACACTTGAGTGATTTACCTGTTTCTTTTTCAACTCTTTCCTTATACACCCTAAAGATGTAGAATGCATCAGATTTATCATTTAAAAACATAGCATACATCATTCTTGAGTAATCATCAATAAATAAGATAAAGTACTTATCTCCATAGTATTTATATATTCTCATCGGTCCACACAAGTTAGTGTGAACAAGGTCCATAATGTTCTGAGATGAATAAAATTTACTTCTAAAGCTAGACCTGGTTAGCTTTCCCAACTGACATTCATTACACATAGAATTTTAAGGCTTAGCTAGAGTAGGCAAACCTCTAACACATTTATGCTTATTGACCTTTACCATATTATCAAAATTAACATAACAAAATGTTTTATGCCATAGCCAGCTGTCTTCAACTTTAGCAAACAAGAATTGTTTATTAGTTGAGTTCAATCGAAATAGGTTACCTCTAGTCTATTTACCGGTAGTAATCAAATCTCTAGATGTTCCTAAGATCTTGAACACACCATTACTAAATTCCAACCTAAAACCTTTTTTATTCAATTGAGAAACACTTAACAAGTTATAATTTAATCTGTCAGCCCAATAAACATCATCGCAATTAGTGGTATCATTGAGTGCTATTGAGCCTTTACCTCTTACTACACATGGTGAACCATTACCAAATCTTACTACACCATCATCACATTCTTCTATTGAAATAAATTTTCTTTTGTCACCAGTTATGTGTTGTGTACACCCACTATTTATTATCCAGTCACCATTGTAGTTCGTGCTTGAAATCAATACTTTCTCCTCACTGTCTCCATCTACACCGGCTGAGGGATCTTATTCGACTACAATAAAGACTATCTATTCCTCATCATCTCATCCATCTGATTCTTCATAAGTCACTCCATATTCTGCTAGGTAACATGCTTTCTTTCTCTTGTCTTTGAAGTTCCTAAATTTCTTAAAATTATCCTTCCTATCATTGTCAGGACAACTAGATGCAATATGACCAATTTTATTACATGAAAATCATTTCAAGGGAATTTTACCTTGGTAATTTCCTTTTCCTCTAGGTAATCTCCTTGCTAGAAGTTCTTACAACTCTTCTTGTTCTCTTTCTTCATATAAGATATAATCATAGTCATGTTTCCCTTCAGAACTGTTAGAGACTTCCTTTCCTTTCTTTGATGAACCAATGGCAAGGGAAGCTTTGAAAGAAGACTCTATTCTAGGCACGCTATTATCAAAATTACTTAACTCAAAAGAATTAAGCTTGCCAATCAAAAAAATCTAGAGTCACATTTGTAGGACTGATAGATCTCAGTTCTTGTATAATAGAGACTCTAATAGCACACTATGGTAAAAGGGTTCTCAAGATTTTACTTACCACATCATCATCATCAAGTTGACCACCAACTTCTTTGATCGCAGAGACAACTTCTTTTAGCCTTTTCTTGTATTGACCAATATTTTCTCCGTCCTACATTCTCATTTCCTCATACTTTCCTCTGAGACTATCTACTTTAGCTTTCAAACATGAGCATCACCGCCATGGACTATTTCTAGCTTATCCCACATATCTTTAGCATTATACATTTCTTGAATATCTACAAATTCAGCATCTCCCAAAGCACTTGCAATTTATATCATTATAGAGTTATGTTCCAATTTTATTTTTATTTCATCAGGAGTTAGGGTGCCAGAAGGCTGAACATACTTCGTTGTAAGATGCTCCAATGCTTTCTCTCCAATACTAGATAGATTTAGCTTCATCCTGCTTACCCATGTAGAGAAGTTTTCTTTAGAGAATTTAGGTGCTTCCTTCTTATACATCTTTGGATATTTTCCCTAAGTTGGTAAGTGTTCATAATCAGATGACCAAAAACCTAATACAAATTTTTAATAAAGTTCTAATTAGTGAGAGGGCATGGGTGAATCAGTAACCCACACAAATTCACCAATTCAACTTCTTTTAACTTTATGCACCAAAATATATTACAAAAACTAACATAACTAAACTTTCAATGCATACATCCACAAGTTATCAACCACACAATGTAAACACTATATTTATCACATGGAAATCCAAGTGGGAAAAAACCACGGTGTGAGATAATAAGCACAAAATCTATACTCTTCTGGAATGTGCCTTGTTAGGAGATTACCCTGTTAAAGGTTTACAAAAATGCGATTAAGTATTACCCAGTTAAGGGATTTTCCTAAGACTTGTTAGGATCTTTTCCTTGCTAGGAGAAGCCTTGTTAGAGGACTTTAAAACACAAGCTAATGTGTCACCTTGTTAGAGGATTTACAATAAAGATATGTTAAGATCCACCCTCTTAGGGGATTTCACTGTTACAATGATTATAAAGAAAAAAATAAAATGATATGTAAAAACTGCACTACCTCTGCATGATCAGATCCTTTTAAGCTCTAAAATACATCATCGTACTATATAATCTTCCTGATCTTGATCACACTTGATTCCTTTACTTTCTATATCTCTAAATCCTTCTATAATTCGCAATCAGCTCTCTTCTCTCTCTTGTTCTTCTTCAAATGTTCTACTATATAGAATTAATTCCACCAACTTACAAAAACCCCTAGATCTAAGAAATAAACCATCTAGATCATCGTAGGTAAGACACAATGTATCTAGAAACTCACAAAACATTTTCCTCTAATCACGTCGGCTTGCTCATCAATTTTACCTTGGTAGTTGAGTCATTTCAAAAACCTCATTTGACCAAAAGAAACTTCCTGAAGAAGCCTCCTCAAACATATGCCTCAATCAATGTGATTTCAAGTGAGTCCCACAAATCATGGAACTAACTTTCTACTTTGTGAAAATCGTCACTGATCCTCTTTCCACATAGAATGTCATCATTGATCTACAAATCTTCATAGCATGGTCAATAAATCTATCTTGTTTACATGTTCATTCTATTAACACAACTTCCAGTCAATTAAACTAGTTGCATTGGTTAACATTATGATTCACACTTGTACATATAGTATCAAGAGTCCAATCAAACATAACCAACTTAATTCCCCATATCAAGAGTCACGATGGCAAAGTTAACATCACCACACATGATATAACCTTCCATAAGAATATAAACTTTAGAAACATATGGAAACTCATGATTCACTTACACTATATCATGTAACATACTACAAACACTAAGTCAAGTAGTTGGCATCAATGACAACCAAATAATTGATTCTCCTATCATAAAATCTATACCAATCTTCATTAACTCATCATTTAGCACCATTGCATCAGTTATGCTAATACAAGAACCTGGTTTGTTGCAGGCATGAAGATTTGAAAAATAAACTACACCTTGTAGAGGTGGGATGTGTAGAGAAGGAAAAGAGATATGGAACCCTTTTCCATTCATGTCAAAGGGGGAGAGATATAAGTGAAAATCCCTACTATTTTAGGGGGAGCTATTAAGAGGATATTGAGAATATTGTATTAAGAAAGGTACTTTTGGGTTGATGGATTTTCTCATATGTTGCCATCAATGAAAAAGGGGGAGATTTTTGTAATTGTTTTTGTTGAGGTGTTGACATTCATGTTTTTTCATTGATGTCAACATATGTTTTAGTTGGATGAATTCTCAATAAGACTAATTTTCACAGGTACAAGCAAGATTGAAAGATGTATACAAAGAGTGTATGGCATATGAGAGTATGCAAGCACAGATCTATGTATAGGAATGATTATATACCTTATGTCTAAGTTTTTTGGATCTTATGTTGGTATTTTCATAAGTTATAGATGTTTTGGTAAAGATTGGTTAAAGAGAAGTGACAGAGGATTATGAAAGAGATGGTCTCTAATTTTTTGGGATAAGTTGGATGCGAGCATAAGTTATGATATGTGAGATTAAGGAATGATAAAAGATACATGAGAGAACATTCTTTGTGATTATTGGGTTGTCGGATTATTGATGATATCAAATGAGGCGTGTGGAATAGTGAAAACCTATTTGGAGCCAACTACAGAGATCTTGGCATGTAACTGATGATTTATATTTGTTAATTACTTGTGTAAGGTACCATGTTTATCTTAGCAAGGGTCTATGTAATTTTTTGTGCATTGGGGAAGTCTTGACTAGCTGAACTAAATTCTTATTATAGCTTGTATAAAGGAAAGTAGTGTCTTGAGTTGTAAATGCATGGTATGGATGGATTGGATGTTACAAGCATGTGGATGCAAGTTTTGTTCGATGTAGAGGAGTGATTATGTTTGTAATGAACTTCATTGGAACTGTATAAGAAAAAAAAGTTTCTATTAGTTAGTTCACTATTATAAGTATACTTTTATACTTCTCTTTGAACAGTGAGTCCAAAAGGTGGGTTTAACCTTTAGAAGGTGATTAACCTTCACTTTGAGTAGTGTGTTCGGGCAGTGAGCTCATCATTTCATTAAACTTCTAACAGGGTTGAGAAGAATCCTAAAATTTTATATCCTTTAATAGGGACTTGTACAAGGATACAATATTTCTAGTGTATTATTTTTTGGGTTCCATCCCTCTCGGGTTTTTTCCCTTTATAGGGTTTCCTTGAAAACAAAATACTTGTGTTATGGTGTTGTTCTTGAAGTGTTCAGATTTGCATTAATTATTTGGTTTAAAGTTTAAAGTTTAATAAGTTGTCATATAACTGATTCACCCCCCCCCCCCCCCCCCTCTCAGTTGTATTATTCCTAACAATTGGTATAAGAGATTTTGGTCCTCTGAGAGAAATCTTAACCGCATGAGGTCATTCTGAGAGGGCTTACTATAGGAAGAAGAGTCCAAGATTTGATGCTGAAAATTTTGACAGTTGGAAGAACAAGATGAGAATCCATCTAATCTTCTTTGGGATTGATTATTGGATGATTACAAAGAAGGGTGAACAGATCAAGACAGAAGATGAATAAGGAAATTCTTTTGAGGAAGAAAAGAAATTGTTTTCTCACAATATGGTTGCAAGGGATGCACTGATAAGTGCACTCTACGAGGCAGCTTTTATAGAGGTTAAAGATCTTGATTCATCTCACAAGATCTAGACAAGGCTAGAGGCTCTATGTGAAGGATATTAGTACACTAAGCAAGAAAAACTACATAATTGGAAGGCTAAAATGGAGAATATAAGGATGCAATATGATGAGAAAGTCAAAGCATATGTATAGAGGGTTACAGAGGTTGTTACTGGAATCACAAACTCAAGAGGCACATATACTAAAGATGAAGTTATCAAAAATATTCTTAGATATTTTACACCATTCTACAAGACTAAAGTGCAAGTGATATAGGAGATCATACCACTGACAAAAAATTTCAACATAGAATTCTTGATTGCTAAGTTGACCACCTTTGAGATTGCAGAGTTACAAGATGCATTACCCAAAGTAGAGTCTACATTCAAGGATACTTATCATAATGATAAAAGGACCTTATCAAGCATTACAAACTATAGCAATAGACATGAAGAGCTTAGAGAATATTTTGATGATTGGGCACATTTTGAAGAAAAAGATAGGAAATTGGACGAACTTGTGGCTCTAATAGAAAAAGGGAAAGGAAAGGTAAGGGTAAGTTTGAAGGAAAATTACCCCTGAATTTTTTTTTCTTGTAATAAGATTGGTCATTTTGCATCTAGATGTCCTACAAGGGTTCTTAAGCATAAGACTAAGTTTTACAAGTCTAATTACTCCAAGGATGATGAATGTTACTATGCTAGTGAAGGTGTGTCTGATGATGATTCTGTGAATGATGGAAATGAAATTGGTTTTAGTGCTATTAATGATGATGAACCTATTCATGAAGAAAAAGCTCTAGTCTCACATGTTGAAAATAAATTAGAATGGATAATTTATAGTCGTTGTTCACATCATATGACTGGTGATAAAGATAAATTTATTCAACTGAATAGATATGATGGCGGCGTAGCCAAATTTGGTGATAACACTCCTAAGCTGATCATTGGAGTTGGTTCAAACTCTCTTGATGATAAAACTAACATTGATGATGTCTTACTTGTTGATGGAATTAAGCACAAATTTTTGAGTGTTGGACAACTTGTCAAAAAATGGTTATCATTTGTAGTTCATGAATAGAAAATGTACTATCAAAGGTCAATCTGGAAACTTGATCACATCAGGTACTAAGTCAAGAGGTAATGTGTTTGAGCTAAATACCACAAAGGAAACTTATTTTATTATGAAGGTAGATGAAATTTGGTTATGGCATAGAAGAATTTTTCACATAAATTTTGATAATATTGTAAGGGCCATTAACACTAATGTAGTTAGATATTTTCCAAAAATTGTGAAGCCTACTAACACTATGTGTAGAGAGTGTGTGATGGGAAAACAAACTAAGAGCAGATTTTGGAGAAAATCCTTTTTAGCAAGAGGGAATTTGGATCTGGTACATATAGATCTTTGTGGTCCTACAATGAATAGATCCTACTATGGTGAAAGGTACTTTATACTTTTTTTATGACTATTCTAGGATTATGTGGGTTGCATTTCTCAAACAAAAATATGAAGCATTTGATAAGTTAATTTTCAAAGAAAAATTTGAGAATGAATCAGGTCTTAAGATAAAGTGTTTGAGGTCAAATAGAGGTGGATATTTTACATCAGATTTGTTCAATGCATACTACAAAAATCATGGTATATATAGATAGACTTCTTCTCCTAGGAAACCTCAGCAGAATGAGATAGCAGATTTAGAAGAATAGAACTATACTGGATGTGGTCAAGACTATGTTGCTTGAAGGTAATGTATCTCATATGCATTGGAGAGAAGAAATCAGTACTTCTGTCTACACTTTGAACATAATTCATATCAAAGAAGGTACTGATAAGACACCCTATGAACTTTGGTCTGGTTACGCTCCTACTCATGTAAAATACTTTAGAATATTTGGTAGCAAGTGTTATATCAAAAGAGATGATGAAATTGGAAAGTTTTATTCTAGAAGTGATGAAGGAAATTTCCTTGGCTATTCTACTAGGAGTAAGGATTATAAATGTTTCAATCTGAGATTGATGAAAATAGTTGAAATTGCTAATGTTAAAATTGATGATAGGTTTCAGATTGAGATCCCAGAGAATGAGCAGAATACTGAAAATCAAGAAAACAAATTCTTGAGATTCAGACATGCTTGGATGAGCCTATAGAAGCACCAAAGATACAAAGGTATGTTAAGATGAATAATCCTGAGAATCAGATTATTGGTGATGTTAGTAAGGGAATGATGACAAGGTCTAAAGATAGAAATGAGCTTTGTTTGATTTCGCAAGTAGAACCTAAGATTACTGATGAGGCATTTAAAGATGAATATTGGATTAAGGCAATGTAGGAAGAATTACATTAGATAGAGAAAAACAACACTTGGTAATTGGTTCCTAGACCTAAGGAAAAAAATGTAATTGGAACTAAATGGGTTTACAAAAACAAAATGAATGAATATGGCATGGTTGTAAGAAATAAAGCTAGACTGGTCTGCAAGGGCTATTCACAACAGGAAGGTATAGACTTTGAAGAAAAATTTGCACATGTTGCAAGGTTAGAAGAATTGAGATTCTTCTTTGATTTTGCATCACATAAAGACTTTAAGGTATATCAGATGGATGTGAAGTCTATATTTATGAATGACGATCTATAGGAAGACGTTTACATTGAGCAACCTGATGGTTTTCCTTTGACAAATGATGAGGACATGGTTTGCAGATTGAAGAAGGTATTGTATGATTTGAAACAAGCTCCTAGAGCTTGGTATGCTTGGTTAGATAGGTATTTACTACATATTGGTTTTATAAAAGGTAATGCAAATAGTAATCTATATTTGAGAACTTGTGAAGATGGAATCTTGATTGTTGAAGTCTTTGTGGATGATATAATCTTTGGAGGCAATGATGAATTGAGTAACAAATTATCTAAGGAAATGAAAAGTGATTTGAAATGTCTATGATTGGTGAAATGAAGTTATTGCTTGGTTTGCAAATTACTCAAAGTAAACATGGTATTTTTATTTCTAAAACCAAGTATCTTAAGGAGTTGCTAAAGAATCTTGGAACAGAAGTTGTAAACCTGTTGGAACACCCATGGTTACGACATGCAATCTTACTACTACTAATGAATCTCAAAGTTTTTTTTACACTAAATATAGATCCATGATTGGAGGTTTGCAGTATTTAACTCACACTAGAGAACACATAGCTAGTGCAGTTGGAATTGTTGCAAGGTTCCAAGATGATCCTAAGGAGACTCACCTTGCTGCAGTTAAAAGGATATTCAGATATTTGAAAGGGACATTGGAATTGGTTTATGGTATGAAAAGTCTGATGATTTAACATTGCATGCTTATATTGATGTTTATTGGTCAGGAAGTTTTGATGACATAAAAGGAACCAATGGTGGAGCATTTTTCCTTGGAAAAAGGTTGGTTTCATGGTTAAGTAGGAAGCAGGACTGTATAGCTCAATCTACTATTGAGTCAGAATATGTAGCTACTGCTATAAATTGCACACAAATTGTTTGGATGAAGCAAATGCTAAAAGAAATTGGGATAACCTTTGAAGAGCCAGTGGTTATACATTGTGATAATACAAGAACAATGAACATGTCAAAGAATCATGTTGTGCACTCAAAGACAGCATATTTCAATCAAGTATCACTTTTTGAGAGACAAGGTTGCAGAAAAGGAAGTCATATTGGAGTACATCAGTACAAAGAAGAAAATAACAGATATATTCACTAAATCTTTGGAAAAAGATTCCTTTAATTATCTCAGAGGTATGCTTGGGGTGAGAACCCTTCCTTTTGAGAACTAAATGATGGGAATGTATTAGTCGAGAAGTTATTAGAACTATATTATTCTCTAGATCTTAGCAAGGTACCGTGTAAGGTAGATTATTTATATTTGTTAATTACTTATGTAAGGTACCGCATGTATCTTAGAAAGGGTCTATGTAATTTTTTGTGCATTGGGGAAGCCTTAAAAGGCTGACCTAATTGCTTATTGTAGCTTGTATAAAGGAAAGTAGCGTCTTGAGTTGTAAATGCATGGCATGGATGGATTGGATGTTGTGAGTGTGTGGATGCGAGTTCTGCTAGATGTAGAGCAGTGATTATATTTGTAATGCACTTTATTGGAATTGTATAAGAAAATAAGGTTGCTATCAGTCAGTTCACTTTTATAAGTATAGTTTTATACCTCTCTTTGGAGAGTGAGTCCAAAAGGTGGGTTTAACCTTTAGAAGGTGGATTTAACCTTCTCTTTGAGCATTGTTCTTGGGGAGTGAGCTCATCATTTAATTCAACTCCTAACAAGGTTGAGAAGACTCCTAACAGGGTCTGTCATTTAACAGGGACTTTTACTGGATGTAATACTAAGCTCCTAACAGGACTAGATCTTCTAACAGGGATACAATATATCTAGTGCATTATTTTGTGGGGTCCATCCCCACCGGGGTTTTTCCCTTAACATGGTTTCCTCGACAAAAAAATACTTGTGTTATGGTGTTGTTCTTGAAGTGTTCATATTTGCATCAAGTATTTGGTTTAAAGTTTAAAGTTTAATCATTTGGCATACAACTGATTCACCCCCCTATCAATTGTATTATTCCTAACAATGTATATAATCCCTATAAATATTAAATAACCACTATAAAAATTAGAGCCAAACATCAAAGATAGGGGTGATCAAATTTTCCTTGTCCCCTCAAGTTGCCCTTGTCTACTCAAGACATACTCAAATTTGGACAATAGATCATATTTAGATAGAGGATGCCAAATATATATGTAGAATTGAGGCTAGATCAATGATTTCGGGCACAGAAGGCTAGAAACACTAAAATAGGGCCTAATTGAGCAAACAAATGTCTAGGGATAGAGTTTACAACACTACACTTTCTATATGTTTTTCACATTATTTCTATGATTCTTGTTATATTCTCTTTAGTTTTCCATGACAAAGTATTTCTCATCTTCTTCCAATTCCTTGTATCCTTTGTATGCAACCAATAGGGGGGTATATTATAATATTTATGTTCTTTTATGATTATGGTTATAATGGCACTTCAATAACCCTACATCATATATTCATGGTTATGGTGGCTCAATAGGGTTCCTACATTGAGATTGTTTAGTTTATAGTGGATCTCCTAGGACCTACACCTCATGTTCATGATTATAGTGGCTCAAAAGTTGTCCTACATAAAAATTGTGTGATTTTAGTGACTTGTTTATATTTCTTACAATATCTTTTATCATTTGGATCATTATTACAATGATCCATTGAGAGATAATACACCTTCTTCTTTGTTTCTTATTGTTACAAGCTTCATGCCACCTTTTTACTTTTTCCCTTTCCTTTTTTTGATTATTGATATTAGTATAATTGTTATCAATGTCTCTTTCAAACAAAAGTCAAATGTTATTCATTGGAATTTTTGTTTTTGTTCTTATAAGAATTTAAATGAAGTGTCAATTTTTGAAGTGCATAGAGAATCATTATTTATTAACTCTATAGTTTTTAGGAGTGTCTTAACTATTTACTTTCATGTTGACTACTTTTTTTACCTTGACATCCATCTTTATGGTAGTTCACACTAAGTTAAAACAGGGGGAAATTCTAATGGTGAAAATAATATGACACTTTTCCTATTAATTTTGGTTCACTTTGAGTTATTTATCCTTTATATAGGATATGGTGTAGTGGTGTATCTCTATGTAAAACTTAGAAAGTTACACGAGTCTTGATTGAGATTGAATTACCGTATTCCAAGAATTTAAAATCAACCTACGTATTACTCATTTCCCATCTTGGATCAATTTCATGATGTAAAAGTGATCCACGTGTTTTTATTTTAATTTTTAAATTGAGCTCATGTTATCTCCTTCTTACTATTCATTGCATGTCATATTAAGTATAACATGTTTAAATTATATTCCACGGTATTTTATTAAAGGAAAAACCCCAATTCATTGTTATCATATACCATGAATCTAGGACACCTTACCACACCAGCTCTACAACATAATTATATCATTATTATTAGAGGGTGTCATCAACATGACATTATTGGTTATATATTACTATGAAATATTGCATGATTTCTTAGTGTGTCTTATATCATATTTTTAAATTGTTACATCAATCCATTCAGGGGCTTGACAAATAGGGAAGATCCTTGCATAGCAAGTTCCTCAAAGGTGTTTGTCAACATTGATTTTCTTGTAGGTTTATATATCATAAGGTGAGACACACTAACTTATAGAAAATAAAATATTATAGATTGATTTTGCACACAAAGGGTTGATTTTGTAAATAAAGATTTTTTTTTGTATCACACTATTGACCTAAATCAGTTCCTTCAAACATAATCAACCTAGATATTTAAACAGTCAAATTTTAAGACCAAAGTGTTTCATGTAAAATGGCTCAAGGTTTTTGATATAGTAACACATTATTTTGTGTCATTTATCATATCACATTGACATCAATCTAAAGATAAATACCTTTATTTATTTATTATAATGTTATGTATTTTTTATTACATTTATTTATCAATTATCAATCTAAACTCTATATTCTAAAATAGATGTATTTATGATTACAATTTCACTAACTTACCTAGAACACTTAAGTATGTTATTGCTCCTTATATGACCCATGTATCCTCTCCCTAACTACTAACAAATTAACAAAAATGAGATAGATAATGAAGATTTATCTTCATTATTATCCCCTATCATAACAAGGATTTATGAAAATTGATAAGAAACTATTACATTGTTGTGTTTACATTTTAATTCAAACTATCTTATAGTTTTCAAAAATATTTACTTAAATTTCTATGTTTGTCTATAGTTTCATATATATATATATATAGCAATTCGTATTTTATTGTTGAGAATAAAAGCATTATTATGATCATTAATTGATAACATTTATTATAGATTTAAATTCGAAGTTCTTTTTCAATACCATAATATTTTTTTGTTATAAAACTTATTTCTTATGACAATTAACATACGATTCATTGTCAAAAAAATTGACTCATAATATATACAATTAACTCAATAAAACACCATAATTAGCATATAATTTATTATTTAATTTACATTTATTACAAGCTAGACACTTGAAAATAATAATACTAAGATCCAAAGTAATATAAAAATCTTCTTAATAAGAAATAATATCACAATACAAGTTTAACAAACCACTATATTTGTCCGTACCTATCTAATAATTAAAATCAAAATATTGAAACTTATCAACATAATTATAGGTATTAGTGAGAGAGGAACTTTAATCCACATGGAAAGGATAAGGACACAAATATAATTTGATGTCAATCTGGTACTCAATCCATTAAGATAATGATGTAGTGTGCCCCCTCCATGTTCTTTATTCCTTATACCAACATTTCCTTTTCTTATTTATTGAGTTATTCATTTCTCATGGTGTCATATATTATTCATTTCTTTTTCTTATTTATTGAATTATTCATTTCTCATGGTGTCATATACCATTCATTCATTTTTCTTATTTATTGAATTATTCATTTCTTGGTGTGTTGTGCTCCCAATTTAAGGGGGGGAGGGGGGATTTTTGATTTGTTAAGTTTAATAATCATACGCTTAGTGGACTTAACATAGATCACTAGTGGACATGCAATCATGATTAGGTGAGTATTATTTTGCATGAGTGGCTAACTTTGGATTCTTCTTGTCTTTAAGGTGGTCATCATCTTCATCTAAGGGGTAGTTGTCTTTCCCATCAAACATGGGACCATTTAAGTGATAGAAATGAGTGCATGTTTGTACTAACAAATATGAGTTTTTGAGATAGTGGGAGTGGGACCCCTAGGTAAAGGGACAAAATTGTCAACTATCTTGTTCAACAAAGTGTGACTTTTGTGGAGTAATGTGTGCTTATGGAATGGGAGTTGGAACTTTGGAACACTAAAAAATTATGGCATTTCGTATATGGCACTAGCATATTTTGATGCATTTCCCTCATAACCAACATTTTTGGGGGGGATTCCATCATTCTCATTAAACAACTTGCATTGGATAAACAATATGTCAATGGGTTATATATTTGGATTTCGTTTAAGTTGAAGGATAAAATTTGATTAATTTAGATTAAATTTATAAAAACGTAGTAGTTTAGAAATGAAAATAATGGGCTTGTTGATTGTAATGTCTATGATGTTGATGTAAATGAAAAATTAGTTTGATAATTAATGGATGTATAAAAGAAAAATGATTGAGTCTTGAAATAATCAAATATTGAACTTGTAATTATCTTGTAATATTACTCTAATTGATTTTGTATAAGGATAATTTTATGTTTTTTAAGGATGGACGAGGGTTTTAGTTTGTTTGTTGGAATCAATTTATTGTAGACAAGTAGTCACGAGGCTCATTCTCTTGTTCACATGGCATTAGAGGGTATGTCATTGAAAGGGTAGAAGTATCATATTGTAAGAAAGTGGTCACAAAGTCCATTCCTTTGTCAACATGGTATGAAACATGTGTTGTGTCTATCACCAATCATATTAAAATGTGTGTTTTCCATATTGTAGGTTATAGGAGGTTTAAGCTAATTACTATGATAAAAAAAATTATTGTTATAGATAAAATTGTTTTTTTATTAGGAATTCAATTTGTGAAATTCATAGATTATTATTTTTAATTTAAATTAAGGTACCTTGATTTCTTATGTATATCTTAGTATTTGTAAGTGCTTGCAATATTGGCAAATTCCTTTGTTAAATTGTCATATGAATGAGTACATGAAGGAGTAGTGAATGTTATGTGTCTTGATCAACCTCTTAAGAATAGATAAAATTAAAGACAACTCTTCAATTATACAATTCAATTTTTTTTAGAGTACCAATTAAAATGTGTACATGTGAATGCAAGTGTCTATTCAGTCATTTAAAAAAAAGGCTAAGTCCCTCTTTGGTAATATATAAATTTTTTACGGCTAGATAGATGCCTCCCATGTAAACGACTTCTCTTTTTCTTCAACAAACCCTTATGATTAGAGTGAATGTCTTTAAATACAAAGACATAACAATACTTAAATTAGTTAACTCTAGATAGAAAGAACAAAAGAGAAAAGTTGTTCAAAATTCAAATTTAGAAATTTAAATTAAGATACTAAATTTGTGACTATAACAATGACTTCTCAATCACAAACTATCTTGAAATAAAAATAGACTACTTTTTCAACCCAAAATTAAATAGAAAATTAAATGAAAATTTCATTATTACAATATATTATGCTTCAACCCAAACCCAATTTAACTTTTACAAATTACTTATATAAACTATTTACATAGCATAACTAATTATTACACCCTTGATTGATCTAAGCATCTCGCATTGATTTTTTCAATTTTAATAAATAAAGAATCTAAATGATTAGGAAAAAAACATTAATAGTAACATTAAAAATAAGAAGAAAAATCAAAATTACATGGATTCATGGTCTTATAAGAGAAATAATTAATAGAATAATACCAATAGCTAGCTGGAATACTAGTTGTTTCCAAATTTTTATACTAGATATTCCTTAATAATGTTGGCGTTATTGTTGGATTCCAAATTTCCAATCTATGAAATTTATTTATATTAATAATAACATTTATTTTGGTTGACCTTCCCTTGCCTAGAAAAGAAGAATCACCTTGAGACATTCATTTTGTCAATACCTTAGATTTTGCATTCGTTTGGTCAACTTGCATTAAAATGAGGATTTGTTGAAAAAGTATAGAAGGATTAGTTCTATATAACATATAAGATTCAAGTCTTTTTATTAAGGAAATATATGTTTAGAATAGTAGGTAATATATCTATATTTGTCAACAACAATGACATTTTATTTACTTGTAAAAGCATATAGTTGAAATTATCAAATATTAAAAAATAATATTAATTAGATATTTGGTATTGTAAATTTATTTGTTGAACATTTTAAGAATATATTTATATTATATATCATTTAAAAGTCATAGTGTAATTCACATAGAATTATAGATTTTGTGGATAACGATTATATTAATTTAATTTATTTTTCATTATATTATAGTGTAGATGATAAAAAAATTTAAAGGATAAATCAAATATAATTGAATTTTTTTAGATATATAAATAGTTAAGTTTGATAGATTAATTAAAAATAAATTAATTTAATAGAGATATATGAATATTTATTAAAAATAGAAATGAAATGGATTAGGGTGATGTAGTTTAAAATCAGACCATTTATTTATTTTGGTTGACTTTTTATTGTGATAGAGAGATATTGAAATATGATGTCAACTTTGAATCTAGAGGAGTTCTAATAACTAAAATTACAGAGTTTGAGAATTCAGGTAGTGATTATATTAATGAATTTGTCTAACATGACTTTATCCTTTGTAGAATTGGAACTTTGACACTTGCACACATATTCACCTAATGCATAACTCAAACTTTAAAAAAAGGTTAGTTATAAGAAATAAGTTTTTTGATCGGTGAATGAGTCATATATTTTTATTAACATTAAAAGTTTAGCATTATATTATCAAATAAAACCAAGTGAATCCCTAGACTGAGACCAAACCTTGAAACCCTATACTACTTTGACTTGCTCTATATGGCTTATACAACATATGCAAAAAAAATGTTTTGTAAATTAAGACCCCCTACTACCATTAACAACAAGTACAAAATATATTTTATTCTTTTTATTTATTTTTCTTAACTCAAACTAACACTTGAGGATAGTCAACAATCCAGAGGCTCTGAGTGGGGGAGGTTTTTCAAATTTTGGTAAAGCAGAGGGGGAAGGATGTTGTGGAAGATGACAATATTGGTGGTTTGGTAGGTTTTGTTGTGTGGTGTGGTCTATTTTTCCCCAACTGGGCCTCTATGTGAGGGTGTTGGTTGGTTGTGCGTGGTTGGGGCTTATTTGGTCCCCGATGGGACTGAGGTTTCAAATGCTACAAATGACCAGGGATAATTTTGTCACTCCTGATGTTTGAGTTCTAGTTGTGGTGGCTTTGGATTGGCTTCATATGGAAGTTAATATTTTTGTGAAAGGGGGTTTTGGGCTTGTTTCTAGTGCCCTTTCTACTTTCGATAGTGGTTGTATTTTGGTTTTGACTAATATCATTAACATATATACTCATAAGATGAAGATACGGGTGAGTGCAATCAAATGAGGATTAAAAGTAACCCAAAAGGGGGAAAATATTTAGTAGAAGATCAATGTTATTTATACTTGTGGTAATGGTTCAAAACACTTGAAGGTACAATCTAAACACAATGTAAACATATAAAATGTAGAATTTTATATTTAATTTTTAAATATAATTAATTATAATACCAAAATGATAAAAGTTAGCAAAATAATTGATGTACACGTATGACTTTTTCCAACTTTGAGAGGGATAAATGTATGTGTGTATATGGCCTAAGGACTAGTAAATACAAATATCATTAAAAATACTTTATGAAAATACATAATTAATGTTGAGGCTTGGACAAAATTTTTAAGTAAATTTTTTTTATCAAATGTATATTTATAATTAAC
This sequence comes from Thuja plicata, assembly GCA_018584345.1. Taxonomy (NCBI): domain Eukaryota; kingdom Viridiplantae; phylum Streptophyta; class Pinopsida; order Cupressales; family Cupressaceae; genus Thuja; species Thuja plicata. The sequence goes on from MU226802.1 coordinate 1,270,817, forward strand.
CATTGAATATGATTTGGTCAAAAAACTAAAAACCCTCACATATGATCACTATATCTTGACACAAAATATTGTAACAATTTTTTTTTTATAATATGTAGAGCATGATGTCTAGCTCAGGTTAATATAATTTAAAAAAAAAAAAAAAAAAAAGTTATGTAAAAAATAAAAAGATATACCTTTTAAAGTTTGTGAGATATTGTATTTTAGAACTAATAAATACTTAAAGAATAGGTTTAATATTGTAAAAATGACATGGTAAAAGTAGTCATTCTTCTCTACAATTCTTATTAATTTTACAAAAATATGAGATATAAAGTCATCAACTTTTTTTATTGAAGTCATGTTTATTACTTAATGTCGTCATAAATTTATAGTTGTATGTCAAGACCTAAAACCATAAAAAATTTATGGAGAATAAATTGATTTTGAATGGATTAGATATCTATTGGAAATAGATATTTAATTAGAAAAAGGGATTAGATATTTGCTTCATATATGTATTTTGATTAAAAAAACTAAATAAGATGTAACAATTGTGAGAACACTTTTAGATCCTTGATGCAATCATGGATGTAGCCCTAAGGTAATAGTTCATAAGGATTCTCGATGATGACAATCAAATGATTATGGTTGAAGGGGAAGGAAAAAATCTAAGGCGTAACTTGAGGCAAGAAGAGAGTATGAGTAAACAGGGTATACACCCATGTTAGATCTAGATAAGATGAGAATAACTAGGATTACCATTAAAATAGAAATAAATTAAGGTCAAACCCTTAGGGTAAAACCATAGAGGGGTTCAAGGATTAGGTTTACCAAATCGTAGGGAATAAAACACACATTACAAATTATTCTCATCTTTAAATTTATTAGTTGAGAATAAGTTAATATGTGCTAAAAATACAAATGAGATAGATTAGGGTACTCTATCTTTAAATTAGATGATCTTAATTAATTTTCTTGATGTCATGTTAAGAAAGAGCGGTGTGTGTGTGTGTGGGGAGAGGGGGGGGGGGGCGTGTTCACACTAGTGATCTTATCCAAGTGGTACAATTTGAACTTGAGAAGATTTGGACCTCCAATACCTACAAAACATGTTTCCTTGATGTATACATGGAGTAAAAAAATACTAGTGGCACTAAGGAACACTACACCAACTTGTTATGCACCTTAGTTAAGCCTCAAGATTTCTGTCAATAGTGATAAAATATGGATGTTGATGTAGATAGAGTAGTTGTTATTGGAACCTACAAGTCATTGTGATATGTACGAGAGTGTATTATCTCAATTGTCAAATAATATTATTTGATGATTAAAATGGTGCAGGTTGATTCCCCTAAACAAAATCTCTAGATACACAACTCACATTATTTTGCACATTAATGGGTAATGGCCATATATAAAATTATTGACCTCAAAATGTAGTAAACTTAAAATTTTGAAATAGAGGATGAATTTGTACCCGTAGTCCATCTTAAAATTTTGAAAGAGGATGAATTTGTACCCATAGTCCATCCCAAAGCAAAGAAACATAGGTGTAATATAGCCCTAGGCGTACAAAGTTCTAAAAAGAATATTTAGGGTTTATTTGACCATAGCGATGTGGTGTAAATTAGTGTTATTTTAGTTTATAGTATTGATTATGTCAGAAGAGGCATAGAATATTTCATAATCAAACATTAAATTATTTGCACAAAGCGATGTAAAATGAGAGGGAAAAAAATAAAGCTATCCATATTTTCCCTTTACACAAACAAACATTTTCTTAAGACATTAAGAACTACTTTATATTATTCATAAATCTAAATTAGATTTGATATCATGATATTCTATTTTAACTTATTCAAATAAAAAATGTATTATTATCATCAAAAATTTGTTTTCAAATACGATTCGAAATATTTTCTTTCATGAAATTCAAAAATGTATTATTATCCTCTAATATATTATAAAAAGCTCCACATCCACAAAAACTTTTTTAAAATAATAAATTCGTACACATATTTTAACAATAATAAAAGACTATTGGTCTCCAATACTCAATTACACCCACCATAACTTTTTATTTAAATAGTATTAAAAGGACAACACCATATGAGAAGCTAGCAACATAAACACTTTTCCAAAAATAATAATAAACAAACAACCAAATTACCAAACCAATAAAAAATACAGATTTGGTAAGCCTATTGACATTTTGGGTTCAAAACAAAACCTAATTCCCACCTTGTCAACTTTGACATTGACACTACAAGCAATTGAATGAAAAATACTTTGAAAAACACTTTTCACTAAAGTTTGACAAGGTTGGTATTACATTATTTAAAATATTTTAGCAAAAGTTCTTAAGCTTACATGATCTTTCACAATCTCCAATAATTTAAGGCGGGAACACGTTTCATGATATGGGTGTCCCACCATTATTAAGATATATAGATTTATGTACCAAAAAGTAGGTTAGATAATAAGTCATTTGCTTTCCATGGCTTAAAATAATCACACTAAAGTTGTGTATATACTCCAATCAAGAGGTATATACAATTAATATATACAAGACACCAATGTTCTAATCGAGTGGAATATGTTAGGGTTGGAGGGAATTTTTTGTGATGGTACCATTTTGGACCTTTGGACTTTCTATAGGCATACTTTGAAGTTTTTTATGTGATTTGTTATGAACATGGGAGTCCATTCTAAGAATAGTAAACATTTTCCCTCTAGTTTTATTTTCTCTTTATTCTTGCACATGTCAAAGCTCTCATGTTGACAATAAGACATGGTGCACTTTTTTGTACATTGTTGATCAAATGGCCTTTGATGGGACAAGTGAACACTTTTTATATGTAATTCAAATTTGTTGGATGCAACAAGTTTTATTTTTTTTCTAAAATTTGGTCATTGTTTAATGGTGAAGTTGACTTGGATGGTATACTACTTATAAGGGTTTTGCCCTTTTTAAAAAAAATATATAATATTATGATATATTTTTCAATTGAATAGGGGAAGAGTATCAATGTTATTAGATTTTTCTAATTAGGAATTTATTAAAAATTACCTAAAAGGTCAAATAACTGTTATCTTTGAGGAAAAAAGTTGATAAATATATCAGTTGTTCAACTTTATTGGTATTGATAGTACATGATTATTAGGGTATTTTTGTACAAGTATTAGATCAATTGTGCAATTTTTTCGGTTCACAAAGCGAATAGGAAACGAGACAATAGAAAACATGTTATTTAAGACACTTTGAAATGACCACTTTTTGACCCTTGCGTACATAACAGATACCATAATGTTTGTTTTTACTATCCACAAGCCAAAACAATAGCTAAGTAGTTAAGTCACATACAAAGACAACAAAAAATACTCAAAATCTAACGTACCATTTAAGAGATTAGAGTACACAAAGTGAGCTACAATGATTACTGGTGCTCTTCCTCTACTAATGAAATTATAATAAAAAACAAGTGCTTGTAACAATTGTAGATAAATAATAATCAGATAAAATTTGATAAATTGTTATGTAATTATATATCTTAGTTTATAAATAGAATTTATCATGGTATTATGGTATATTTAATTTTTGAATTATGTATTAATTAATTATAAATTGATTGATTTGTAATTTGATTTATTTCATTTATTTTGAAATTTCTGATTTATTTTTCAATATAATTTATAAATGAGAATATAATAACACAATTTGGAATCTTTATAGGTAAGTGTGGTTTAAGTGAGGCTTTATCTTAGAGGAAGTTTTATAGCAGATTGTGTTTGAGTTGAAGTAATATTAGGATGAGTGATCTTTTAAGAAATTCGATACTTCATTTATATGAACATTACCTAAATATAACAAGTGTTAAGTGGAGCATTTATATTCGAGAAAATTTATAGAAACTACTACTCTTTTTCTTCCAGAAGCATACTAATAAAAAATTACAATTCAACAACAAAACTATTGATAAAGGCACCAGCAACTAACAAGTCTACTAAAAAACCAGCAATAACAATCATAAAATAGAAAACAATAAATAAAACTTCAATCTATAAAGATCAACACAATTAATTATTTAATTGCTCTATAATGTTTTGATGATAATTATCTTTATATACAAATTGAAATGAAATTAAAAATTAATTATTGTTCAAGATTTTTTCAAACCCATATGTAAATATTTAGGTTCAACTCTTTTGTTGTTATGTCTATTTAAGATGTAAGCAAATACTATTGTTTTCTTGTCAACTTATGACCGTTTGAAACTTGTTAGTTGCTAGTGAATTATTAAATTACGTAGTAGTTGATGTTTAGGATATTTAATCATACCAGTTTATCCTTCAAACGAAGTTGACTTGCCCTTGTTTATTATCTATACGTATTAAGTAAATCTTAGAGTTGTTAGAGATGATTTATGGAATGACTATTATGGGTATTATTAAAATGAATATTTATATAGTTATACATTTAGTTTAATTAGTGTACATGTATGAAAAAGGAAGGTAAGGTGGTGGTTTTTTTTTTGCGAGGGGGAGGGGGCTGATTTAGGTTAATTAAATAATTGGATAATTGGTTTTTTTTTAATATGTTGATAATCATTTTAAGTTTAAAAGGATTTATTTTTTGTACATGTAGGAGTTTTTATATAGTCAAGGGTTATAACGGCTCATGCTTCATGCTTCAAACTATAGGTGGTTTTGGGTTACTAAAAAAATTGATAAATAAGCATAATAAATTTATATTAACTAAATATGATAGTTGAGATTAAAGTATTGATATTTGTAATTTAGAAATTGGATATGATGGACGATGATACTTAGCTCAATAATCAAGAATAAAATATTAAATGGATAAGATCTTAGAATCTTTTTGATGTCAAAATTAGGAACAACACCACTCTACTAATGAGTTGCCAAGAAGTTTGTGCTAGATCTTTATTCTGTTAGAGAGCAATTTTGCAGATTTGGGATGGAATCTTGGTCATGGAACTGTAATTAAGCTTTTAACTTATAGTAATTAGTGGTTTTCTATTGTACAATTTTGCTTGATGTGTGACTACCTTGTTTACTCTTCTTGATTTGTTGTGAGCTTAATGGTATTTAAAAGCACCTTCATGGGTTGTTGATTAGTCACATGGATTCATGTTTTCCCAAAATCAAACCTTAGAAATTGAACAATATTAAACCAACTTGATTGCAACACCTAAGTATGTAGATTCTATATTCTTTATTACGCCAAATCAAAATGTGATATTATCGATCTCCCCAATGCTTCAAAATACTTGAACAAGAGATGGACACTTGATGGTTAGAATGATTCATTGAATATGTTTAGGTACTAGTACGTAACATCAAATTTTACCAAATGAATGTTTAATTGACTCAAGGTAGAAAGATGAATGAGCCAATTAACTAGATTTGAATTTCAAATTTTACATTGGAAGAGGATATGTGTGCAAGAGGTTTTCTTTGTGATTGGGAACTTTTCTTGAAAATGAGATAGTATCATGCATGACAAACAACTTTGGAGGTAGGTATATAGATAGGTGAAATAAGTGAATGGATAAGGTGAATACATATCAAAGTGTGTGTGTGTGTGTGTGTGTGTGTGCACGTGTGTGCATGTGCGTGTGTGCACGGGCATGTGTGTGTGTGTGTGTGCCTATGCACATAGGGTAGGGATAGATACATAGAGATATCTATTTTTTTATATTTAAAAAATAATAATAATAATGGTGTTGTCCATTTAGAATAACCAAACCTGATGTAGAAGCATCTTGGGTTCTTGACAATCCTGTATCAACCAAAAATATGTTTTGCCTTGGTACGGTATCTTGTTGGAGACTACTTGATAAAGTGCTCGGTAACCAGTCTTGTTGGTCGGTTGAAGGTTTTGTTTCACCTCCCAGGCTCGGTTACTTGATTTTTGGTTGGCTTCACTAACGAGGTCTCGGTGGTTCTTCTTGGCTACTTGGTGGTTTTCATCGACTGGTCTCTGTGCTCGGTAGTCTTTCTCACTGAGTTGGTTTTTGGGCGTTGGATCTTCTGACCAACGTATGCATTTAATTTTCATAGCATAATTAATGTTGGGGTCTCTCATTGGGATGTGTGTGGACCTAAATCTAGGTCTTTGTTGTTTCCTATGTTGGATCTTTAAGATCTTTTGGTGTCAACCTCTTTTGTGGTCTCTTGTATATATTTAGTTTATGTTCTTAGATTTGGGGAGCAGTTCTTAGGGAGAAAAGAGATAGGAGAAAAAAATATTCGGATTGGAGATTTGTGACCTCGCATGTATGCAAATTATTCTATAAAGATTTTAAGGTATATGGACAAAATTGGGAAGGCCTTACAGCCCGACATGTATAATGTTTGATGAAATAATAAGAATTTTCTGCTTTATTTCTCTCCCTTCATGTGTTATTACTTCTGAGTGGTTCTATAAGTTGGTTTGGATAGCTAGTAGTGCCTTGGGCCCTAGTTTTCCTTACCCTCCTTGCGTCAGGTGGTATCATAGCGAATGTGAGATCTGAGGTTCCTTCTTGTGAACCCTAGTGATATTTTTTGTAGGGTAGAAGATTGCGATCTGACTTACAATTGCAGAGGGTTTCAAGATGGTTTGTGGGAGAGGAATTGAAGATCTAGGTCTAGCTGATATGCTTAGACAGATTGCTACAAGATTGGAAGTTGTTGAGACATCCTAGCACATAGGAAGACATCTTGAAGATGTTAATGATGACGAAGTTGAAGAAGTGCAAGGAGAATCCGCACCTACACCTGTGATGGATCGGGAAAAAGAGAGATTTCTACGAGCATTAACAAGATTGAAGTCCACACCTCAGTTTAATCCTCTTGAGTATAGTGGAAATTTGGATTCTAATGAATTAATAGACTAGATAACTGAAATGGAGAAATACTTTGAGTGTGTGAATGTATCAAAGGAGAAAAAGGTGAAGATTGCAAGTACAAAGTTGAAAGGTCATGCATCCTTGTGGTGGGAGAATATGCAATTAGATTGAAAGAAGAAGGGTAAAGACAAGATCAAGGTATGGGATAAGATGATAAAAAGATTGAAAGGCAAGTTTCTACCTTGTGATTACCAGATTAACCTAGTTAGGAGAATGCAAAGTTTGAAGCAGAAAGATAGCTCGGTAAAAGATTACACCAAGGAATTTTATAGATTGGACATCAGATCTAGACAAGCTGAAGATGAGGTGGAAAGAATAGAAAGATATCTGAATGGATTAAGAAGTTCTATACAGGATGAGATCATCTTGGTAAAGATGGAGAGCATACACTAATGGTGAGTGAATAATGTTTTGTGAATTTGAAAATTGGAAAGTATTATGATAAGACGTTGTGTGATATTATGGCTATGGATTGTTGTCATATTTTGTTGGGTAGAACTTGGCAATATGATAGACATGCTATACATGATGGAAGATTGAAAAAATACACTATTTGGGTTGATGGTAAGAAGCAAATCTTGTTACCTTTGGTTGAAGAATCTGTTGGTGAGATATTGATGTAGGAGAATCCTGGGTGTAAGGGCAATCTTGCATCACCCAAAAATATGTGCTTTTCTATTCAATAAGGGATATTTTGTACAAAACTGCTATTTTTGGAAACTTACTATTTTTAGTAAGTTGGTCATTTGAACTCGGAATGTTCTAATTTTCTAGGTGAAGGTTCATCATAGTCATATAAGAATGCCAGTTGAATTTCATTGCCAGATCATCTGTATTGGCGAAGTTATTAAGGATTTACTATTGAGATTTTAGGGTGCAAAATCTTTGAGCTCAATCTTCAGGACCTTAGAGGCTCCGGATCGAGGTTGAACCCCCAACTAACTGGCGCTTTGCTAGTTAGGTACTGTAGATCGCGATCTCCCCTTTCCGAAAAGTCGTTATAATAGCCAATTGGAGGTACGGTTGAAACGTTATGGCTTCTGAAATTTGGGCTACCTAATCTCATGTTTTGTAAATATTTAAAGCCGACCCACTTGTAATAAAAGTGAAAAATAATTAAATGCTAAGGATAGTCGGCCTTAATGGCTAGATTTCTGGAACCTTCTCGGGCGGTGGAAATTGCCTATATAAAGAAGGTCCATAGTGTTGTCTAGGGCAGTTCTGGGTAGATCTGGGTAATAATTCAAGGCTTTGTCCTACAGAATATTGTAAAGGGAATGCCCATGTGACTTTGCATATTGTAATTCTGAAAGTTTGTAATTCCACATTTGTGGAGATAATAAGAAGCCCATTTTCTGTTCTTGCAAATTGTTGTTGCTTCTCTGTTTCTGTTATGCGTTTGTGGCATTAAGGGGAG
>MU226802.1:1283899-1298529 GCA_018584345.1 Thuja plicata
ATGCCAGTTGAATTTCATTGCCAGATCATCTGTATTGGTGAAGTTATTAAGGATTTACTGTTGAGATTTTAGGGTGCAAAATCTTTGAGCTCAATTTTCAGGACCTTAGAGGCTTCAGATCGAGGTCAAACCCCTGGCTGACTAGCACTTTGCTAGTCAAGCACTGTAGATCGCGATCTCCCCTTTCCGGAAAGTGGTTATAATAGCCAATCGGAGCTACGATTCAAAAGTTATGGCTTCCGGAAGTTGGGCTACCTAATCTCATGTTTTGTAAATATTTAAAGCCGACCCTCTTGTAATAAAAGTGAAAAATAATTAAATGCTAAGGATAGTCGGCCTTAATGGCTAGATTTCTAGAACCTTCTCGAGCGGTGGAAATTGCCTATACAAAGAAGGCCTGTAGTGTTGTCTAGGGCAGTTCTGGGTAGATCTGGGTAATAATTCGAGGCTTTGTCCTACAAAATATTGTAAAGGGAATGCCCATGTGGCTTTGCATATTGCAATTCTGAAAGTTTGTAATTCCACATTTGTGGAGATAATAAGAAGCCCATTTTCTGTTCTTGCAAATTGTTGTTGCTTCTCTATTTTTGTTATGTGTTTGTGGCATTAAGGGGAGCACCCCTTCATCAGATATGTACATCTCTAAACATTTTTTTTATGGAAGGTAGACCGTTTGTTAAGGATTTGAAAATGAATGATATCTTTTATGCTTTGATTCCTAACAAACCGAGTAAGAACACAGAAGATAAAGTTCTTTAAGAAGTTGAGAAATTTATCACTGAGTATAGGGAGATCATTTCAAATAATGTACCTGATGGTTTTCCACCGATAAGAGATATTAGTCATTGTATGGATCTAATTCCTAGAGCTATTTTTCCAAACAAGGCACCACATTAATTGACACCGACTGAGAATGAAGAACTCAACCAATAAGTTCATGAGTTGTTGAACAAAGGTTTGATCAGAGAAATTTGAGTCTATGTGTAGTACCAGTTGTGTTAGCACCTAAGAAGAATGGAGAATGGAGAATGTGCACTGATTCAAGAGAAATCAACAAGATAACAATTAAGTATAGATTTTCTATACTGAGGATGGATGATATGGATTGTTTGAGTGGAACAAAATATTTTACCAAAATTGATTTGAAGAGTGGATACCATCAGATCGGAATTAGAGAAGGTGATGAGTGGAAGTCTAATTTCAAGACAAAAGAAGGTTTGTATGAGTGGTTGGTTATTCCTTTTGGTTTAACTAATGCACTAAGTACATTTATGAGGTTGATGAATGAAGTTTTGAAGAAATTATTGAATAGATGTGTGATTTTATACTTAGATGATACTTTGATATTCAGTAAGGCTAGGGAAGAGCATTTGATGCATATAAGACAAGTGTTACAAAGATTGAAAGAGGAAAAGTTGCTGATAAATTTGAAAAAGTGTTCCTTTGTGAAATAAGAACTTGAGTATTTAGGTTTTTTGATTTCAGCTGATGGTTTGAAGATGGATCCTGAGAAGGTTGAATCTATACTTAGTTGGCCTACACCTAAGAATACCAGTGAGCTAAGATCATTTCATGGTTTAGCAAGTTTTTACCAAAGTTTATCATAAATTTCAGTTCAGTTTACAATGCTATGACTGAGATAATGAGAGGAGATAAAAGATAATTCAAATGTACACATGGAACTAATAAGAGTTTTGAGACTTTGAAGCAGAAGGTTATCAAATTACCTGTATTAGCCTTACCTGATTTCAATAAGGTATTTCAAATTGAATGTGATGTAATTCAAAGTGCAATAGGAGTTGTGTTGACTCAAGAAGGTAAACCTGTTGCTTATTTAGTGAAAATTTGAATGATGCTAAAAGGAAATCCTCTATCTATGATCAAGAATTCTATTCTATTGTTCAAGCTCTGAAGAAATGGAGACATTATTTGATGCTGAGTGAATTTGTGTTATATACTGATCATAAGTCTTTACAATATTTGGGTAGTCAGAATAAGTTGAATAAGAGACATATGAAATGGGTAGAGTATTTGCAAAGTTTCACATTTGTGATAAAGCACAAGAGTGGAGTTTCTAACTGAGTTGATAATGCATTGAGTAAAAGAAGATCCTTGTTGACTCAAATGAGAATTGAGGTTCTTGGTTTTGGTGATATGAAGCATTTGTATGAAAATGAACCTAATTTTTCTGAGCACTGGACAATGTGCAGAGCACCTATTCCATGTCAAGTGAGTACATATGAATACTATTTCATTCAACAAGATATATTGTTTAAAGCTATTCAGTTGTGTATATCAAGAGGATCAATGAGAAATAATTTGATAAAGGAAAAAACAAAGTAGTGGTTTGGCTAGACATTTTGGAATTTATAAGACATTGAGTTTGCTCAAGGAAAGGTATATTTGGCCTCATTTGTATAAGGATGGTCAAAAATTTGTGAAAAGTTGTGGAGTTTGTTAAGTTTCAAAAGGAGTAAGTCAGAATACTAGTTTGTATACACCGATTTTTGTTCCTGGGAAACCTTGGAGTGATTTTAGTATGGATTTTGTTCTTGGATTACCAAGGAAAAGAAGAGGTAATGATTCCATATTTGTTGTTGTGGATAGATTTTCCAAAATGAAACATTTCATACCATCTAGAAAAACATCAAATGTAGTACATATAGCAGATCTTTTCTTTCAAGAGATTGTCAGATTGCATGGATTACCGAAGAGTATCTTCTCTGACCAAGATAGTAAGTTTGTTAGATATTTTTGGAAAATACTTTGGAAGAAGTTGGATACCGAGTTGAAGTATAGTTCTACATTTCATCCAAAAAATAGATGGAAAAATAGAGGTTGTAAACCAAAGTTTGGGTAACTTGTTGAGATGCTTAGTTGGAGACACACCGAGTAATATGGATTTGATGTTAGCACAAGCAGAGTTTATATATAATAGTTCAGTAAATAGAAGTACTAGAAAGACACATTTTGAGATTCTTCATGGCACGCAACCGAGAGGTATATCAGACTTGAGAGAAATTTCTAGAGAAGAGAAGAGAAGTGTTGAAGGAGAAAAATTTGCTAAGTTTATAAAGACATTGCATGAGGATGTGAAACATAAGTTGGAGCAGAGTAAACATAAATACAAGGATAGTACAGATAGATCAAGAAGATATAAAAAATTTTAAGTTGGTGATGCAGTTATGGTTCATTTGAAGAAATGAATATTTCCTATTGGAACATATGGTAAATTGAAGATGAAGAAATTTGGTCCTTGCAAGATATTGAGAAGATTTGACAGTGGAAATTCTTATGAAGTAGAGTTACCTGATGACATGGATATATCACCTATATTCAATATTTCATATTTGTATGAGAATTATGAACTAGATGAAGAAATGATAGCACTAAGTGATTATCCTAAGAAATAGATAGAAGAACTTGAGCAGATTTTGAAATAGAGAGTTGGCAGGAGTACAAGAGGAAAGGATTACATGGAATATCTGGTAAAGTGGAAAAAATTACCAATTGAGGACTCATCTTGGATTTCTCAATCTGAGTTGGATTCAATTAAAGTTAGAATTTTCATGATTCGGTCAATCATTTCTTTTAACCCCAGGTGTATGTAGGAGCATCTTGGGTTCTTGGCAATCTTGTATCAACCCAAAATATGTTTTTCCTTGGTTTGGTATCTTGTTGGAGACTTCTCGCTAAAGTGCTCAGTAACCATTCTTGTTGGTTAGTTGAAGGTTTTGTTTCACTGCTCACACTCAGTTTCTTGTTTTTCTATTGGCTTCCTCGACAGGGTCTCGGTGGTTGTTATTTGGCTACTCGGTGGTTTTCACTAACTAGTCTCTATGGTCAGTAGTCTTTCTCACCAAGTTGGTTTTCAGGCATTGGATCTTCTGGTCGACGTATGCATTTAATTTTTGTAGCATAATTATTGTTGGGGTCTCTCATTGGGATGCATGTGGACCTAATTCTAGGTCTTTGTTGTTTCCTATGTTGGATCTTTTGGATCTTTTGGTGCCAACCTCTTTTGCGGTCTCTTGTATATATTTAGTTTTTGTTCTTAGATTTGGGGGGTAGTTCTTAGGAAGAAAAGAGATAGGAGATAGAAGATTTGGATCACAGGTCTATGACATCACATGTATGAATATTATTTTGTAAAGATATGAATGTCTATGGCCAAAATTGGGAAGGCCTTACAGCCCGACATGTATCATGTTTGATGAAATAATACAAATTTTCTTCTTTCTTTCTCTCCCTTCCTATGTTGTTGCTTTTGAGTGGTTCTGCAAGTTGGTTTAGATATCTGGGATTGCCTTGGGCCTTGGTTTTCCTTATCCTCCTTGCGTCAAAACCAAAGGTGGAAAAACCATCATAAAATGAGTTTTAACAACACAATAGTTCAATAAATTAACATAAAAAATATAAAGAGTCCAACAACATACTATAAGCTACAAAAGTTTTAAATCTAGAACCATATCTAGTAAATCGACAAAACTAAACAGAGTCTTAACATAAAACCCCTAAGGGAAACTAATAAACATAATAGTAAAAAATATAAAAAAACTAATAATGACCAACACTCTTGATTTTATAGCTAGATTGATGGAACACATGGTTCCAATCCTCAGTCAGAAAATTGAATAGCTCCTTATAATTCCCTCTATTATTTGTGTATTTTCCTATGATCTTTTTCATAAGGAAGAGGGAGGTAGTAGAGCTATGCATTACATGAAGACAAAATCTGGAGACAATGATCATCTTCTTCTCCAAATCAAGGGCCTTAAGTTTCAACATTCCCAACTCTTTGGAAATGGTTTGACATTTGGTGCATCTCCCTTTAGCATTGGTCTTTCTCGCTTCCTCCTCCTTAGGTATGATGTCTTGTGTGAGGTCCACCTACTCAATTTTGATTCAATCTAAGATATGGGTAGAACTATCATTTGTAGATTTATATGAACTTTCTATCATTTTAGTATCATTCCCTTCCCCTTCAACATCCTCTCCCCTCCCTTCTTTCTCCTCATTTTTTCCACTCCTCTTTGTCCTTAGAGTCATAATCTATTGAATATTGTTGAGATATTGGTTGATATTGTGCATACATGTGTTTTTATTGATGTCAACATATTTGTACTGTTGGTGACAATGTTCTTGGTATGTTCAGTGAAAAGATTTGTTTAGTATAGTTACTACATTGAAGATCAGGTGTTGCGAAGGTAAAAATGGTTTCATTGATGTATTTAGTTGATCTATGTCAACTTATAGAGGATTGTATGATGATTTGAGTGAGCTATGAAGGATCTATCAAAGACTAGTATTTTGGTTGTTCAGGAAGGAACAATATTTTAGTTATTGGATTGGTGTGAATCAGTTATGCAATATTATTGGTTGCTAACCTATTTGTGAGTTCAGGACTTAGATGTGTTTCCTCATCTTGAGTAGTTCATGATTTGGATGTTGACAAGTTATTTTTCTTTTATGACAATGGTTGTTGATTAGTGTTCTTGATGAATAGTGTAGAGATGAGTATGAATTCTGAGATAAAGTTGTTTCTATTGATATCGTGGAATTTCATTTTGCTTGATGATATTTCTAGATCATGTCCTATTTGTGTTTCTAGATCGCATTAGGTTATATGATCAGATTGGTGAATTTCATGTGGCATGCTGCTATTCTTATTTTTTCTTGGCCGACTTGGTGGTGTAGCGTGTTACAAAGGATTGTGGCTTGATTTATGGATTTGGAACGTGTTCAAGGATATTATTATTTATCATTGATATGTCTTAGCCGACATTCAATGGATCACATTACGTATTGAGTTGAAATGTTTTAATCTTTTGTAATTAGGTCCCTGGTTGACCTAGTTGAAATGAAGTTGGTATAATGTATAAAATATGTATTCATTTGTAATTGCGAAAGTGTGAAACAATGTGTGAATGAAATGAGAAGATGTATGAGTGGAATTCGCAACTGAGGTATAGATTTTATGTGCTTCATTGGAACTATATTGGAATAACTAGAGATGCTTTTAGTTATTTTGTGAGATATGAACTATTGTCCATTATGAATTATAATAAAATATTATTTTAAGGTAGTGAACCTTCTTGGGGTTGAAGCCTTTTTTTATTTGAGCAGTGAGCTCTAGGAAGTGTGCCTGAATGCATGTACATTCCCCTTTTAAAATACTCCTAACATTGTATAGTGCTTCTAATAGAGTAAACTCATCTTGTGAGTTTGATCCCCACTATGGTTTTTCCCGTAACCGGGTTTCCACATAAAAATCTTGGTGTTATGTTTTGATTAGCATGTTATGATCTTGCATTCATGTTTATCATTCAGATATGAGATTAAGTTTATAAGTTGGTTAATAGTTTGATGGTTTTAGATACAACTAATTCACCCCCCTCTTATTTGTTTGTGCTTCCTTAATTATAACGATTGGTATTAGAGCTAAGTACTCTTTTTGAAGCTTGATTTCTTGAGGAGATCCTAATGGAAGCCTTTAAGAAGGTAGTCCAAGATTTAAAGGTACAAACTATGCTATAAGGAAGGGCTAGATGATTACACACTTGATATGTATTGGGAAATAATATTGGGATGTCACTAAGAAGTGTTACACCCCTCGTGTTGATCTTTCTACTATGACTCCTGATCAGAAGAAGATTTTTGAACATAATATGAGAGCAAAAGAAGCCTTGTTGAGCGCCTTGTCAGATGTTGAGTACACTAATGTTATGGAATCAGATACTGTGAATGAGATATAGGTAAAATTAGAGACATTTCATGAAGGATATTCATTTTTGAAACAAACAAAGCTACAAATTCTGAAATGAAAATATGAAGCATTGAAGATGAGTGAAGATGAGAACATTACTTATTCTGTGCAAAAGATGACCAAATTAGTTTGTGAAATCAGATGTGTAGGTGGAACATTGGATGAGAATGATATTTTTCTAAGATACTGATATCTTTTTCCCCTTCTTACAATGACAAAGTTTTTACTATTGAATAAATCAGAACTATGACAACCATAACAAGATACACATTGATTGGTAAGTTATTTGATTTTGAAATGAGAGAATTTTGATATAGTCTTCCTAAATTTGAATCTGCATTTAAAGATACTATTTATAATGATAAGAAAAGATATGACCCTATATAAAGTTCATCTAAGTATGTATCTAGATATTCTAAGGAATGGGAAGAAATTGAAGAAGAAAGAAATATTGAAGCCCTAATTGCAAAGAGACTACCTAAGGGATCTGGTAGGTATCAAGGAAATCTACCTTTGAAATGTTTTTCATGCAATTTAATATTGGTCATATTGCTTCAAGATGTCCAAAGAAATAATCTAAGTACAGGCCTAATAAATTCAATTCTAAATATAAGAAGAAGTGTTATTATAGCGTTGATGAAGGTTTAAGTGATGATGAATCCGAAAAGAGTTAAGATGACATTGTGTTTATTGCTATCAAAGTTGAACATCCTATTTTATTGAATGAGGAAAAATCCTTGATTTCACATGTAGATAAAAATGATGAATATGCTATTGATAGCGGTTGTTCACAACACATTACCAAAGAAAAAAAAAGAATTTGTGAAGTTGGAGAAGTATGATGGTGGTGTTTTCAGATTTTATGATGACACTCCTTGTATGATTAGAGGTAGAGGTTCCATTACACTTGATGGTAAAAATAATACTGATTATGTTTTATATGTTGAAGGTTTGAAGTATAATCTTTTGAGTGTTGGACAAATAGTTGATAAGGGTTACAACTTACAATTCAAGGATGAAATGTGAAAGATTATTGAAAGTTCTGGAATTGAGATTGCATTAGGATTAATTACTAAAGGTAATGTATTTAATTTGAACAATTCTGAGAATAGATTCCTAATTTCTAAGATTGATGACATTTTTTTATGGCACAAGATATTTTTTCATGTGAACTTTGATAAGATTGTGAAGATAAGTACTACAAGAGCAGTTAGAGATCTTCCCAAACTATTAAATACTTATAATGTGATGTGTAAGGAATATAAATTGGTTAAGTTGACTAAATATACTTTTAAGAGAAATAATTATACTTCAAGTGGATTATAGATTTTGTGCATACTGACTTATGTGGTCCTGCAAGAACTAGAATCTATTATGGGGACAAGTATTTCATTTTGTTCATTGATGATTATTATATAATGATGCGGGTTACATTTTTGAAAGATAAATATAAAGCCTCTGAAAATTTTAAGATTTTCAAAGCTATGGTTGAGACTGAGACATGTCTAAAGATGAAATGTTTGTGTTCAAACTAAGGTGGAGAGTTTGCATCTATTGAGTTTAACACTTTTTGTGAAGATCATGAAATAAAGAGACAAATGTTTTCTCCACGAACCCCACAACAGAATGACATTACAAAGAGAAGAAATATAACTATATTAGAGACTGAAAGAACTATAATGATTGAAGGAGATGTAGCAAAGATATATTGGAGAGAAGCAGATAGTACTATTCTCTATACATTGAACCAAGTTCAAATCAAGCAAGGCATTGGAAAGACACCTTATGAACTTTAGTATTGTCATGTTACTACAATCAAATGCTTTAGATCTTTGGAAGTAAATATTATATTAGAAGAGATGAAGACTTAGGAAAATTTGATCCTAGAAGTAATGAATGAATTTTTCTTGGTTATTCTACAAAAAGAAAAGCATAAAGGTGTTATAAAAAAGATTTAATAAGGTAATTTAAAGTGCAAATGTTAAAGTGGATGAGAATTTTTAGAAACAAATCAGATCTTGTAGATATGAATCAGATGATGAAGAAGAAAATTAGATTGTGCAAGCACAGAATCAAAATAAGAATTAGAATGGTTTGGTAGAACATAATGAAGAATTTTCAAATGAGGAAGAAGTGGAAACACAAGAGTCTGCTACAAATACAAATCCAAAGACTCCAAGGCATGTAAAGCTAAATCATTCAAAAAAATAGATTATTGGTTATAAGAATAATGGTATTTAGACTAGAGGAAGAATTTCTAGAAATGATTTTTTAAAAATTTCTAAGATTGAAACTTAAGGAATTTGATGAAGAATTCAAAGATGAAAGTTGGGTTAAAGTGATGGAAGAAGTGTTGGAACATTTTGAGAAAAATAAGATCTATATTCTTGTTCCCAGACCTAAGGATGCAAATGCAATCAATACTAAATGGGTATTTAGAAACAAATTGAATGAAGAAGGTGAAGTGGTTCAGAAAAAAGCTAGAATTGTTTGCAAGGGATATTCACAAATGAAAGGTATTTATTTTGAGGAGGTCTTTTCTCATGTTTCTAGAACTGAAGTTTTTAGGATGTTTCTTGCATATGATACTTAAAAATATTTTAAGTTATATCAAATGGATGTTATCTGCATTCTTGAATGGAGAATCGAAAGATAAAGTCTACATTGAGAAGCCTGATGGTTTTCCTTTGACCGATGAAGATGACATACTATTTCGATTGAAAAAAAAAAAATATTATATGAATTGAAACAAGCACCTAGAGCATGATATACAAGGTTAGATAAATATTTATTGATACTTGGTTTCAGTAAAGGTACTGCTAATAGTAAAATATACTTCAAAGTTGATCATTATAATATTTTGATTGCTGAAGTCTTTGTTGATGATATTATTTTTGGTGGAAATGACAAGTTGAGTAAGGAATTTGTTGATAAGATGCACAAATAATTTGTGATGTCCATGATAGGTGAGATACAATTATTTATTGGTTTGCAAATTACACAAACTAATAAAGCTATTTTCATATATCATTCCAAGTATGTGAAAGAATTATTGAAGAAATTTGGTATGTATGATGTAAAACCTCTTGGTATTCATATGATTACTAGTTGAAATTTAAAAAAAGATGATGATTCACCTAAGGAAAATCAGACAAGATACAAATCAATGAGCGGATTTTCACTATACTTAACACAAACTAGACCGGATATTATGAATGTTGTTTGCATTGTTGCAAGATTTCAACCAAAACCGAAGGAATCACATGTTGTTTCTATTAAAAGGATATCTAGATACTTGAAAGGAATAATTGATTGTGGCTTGTGGTATGGTAAGGATGATGATTTTAGATTGAGTGCATGCACTAATGCGGATTGGGTAGGTAATGTAGATGACATAAAAAGAACAAGTAGTGGAGAATTATTTTTGGGTAAAAGATTAGTTTCATGGGAAAGTAAGAAAAAAAATTGTATTTCATAATATACTATTGAAGCTAAATATGTTGTTGCTGTTAATTATACACAACTAATTTGGATGAAGAAAATATTGAAAGATATCAGAGTATAATGTATTAATGAACACACTTCTATTGATTGTGAAAATTCAAGTGATATCAAGATCTTGAAGAATCATGTGTTACATTCAAAGAAAAAGCATATTTCTATCAAATATCATTTCTTGAGAGACAAGGTTAGTGAGAAAGAAGTCAGATTGGAATATGTATCGACAAAAGAGAAGATTGCATATATTTTTTAGGAAGCATTTTCCAAAGGATAATTTTGAGTATCTCAAGGTAATATTGGGGTTATTGCCCCTCCTAATTAGAGCTATAGATGTATTAACTTCCATCAGTCTAGTGTACTTACAGATTATCACTATTATGGATTAATGTTTTATGGTAGCTACTCCTTAGGAGGAGTGGTTAGTCTTATGAGGTATGTCGAGAGATGTGTTTGTTCATATTTTTGGATTCTATGACTTAGTGCATACATGTGCCTTTGTCATTGATGTCAAAGGGGGAGAGATAATCATGTGAAAAACAAGTATGAAACTTAGGGGGAGAGATTTTTCTAAGAGTAAAAGCTTTTTTTCTGATTGAGAAGGTTTGTTAGAGAGAATTTGAAAGATATTGTGGATATTGATATTAGTACTATTGATATTGTTTCTTTGTGCATTGATTTGATTTTTCACATCATATGTTGTCATCAATGCCAAATGGGGAGATTGTTGGAGATTGTTGGGATATTGGTTGATATTTTGCATACATGTGTTGGCATTAATGTTTTATCATTGATGTCAACATATTCCTACTATTGGTGACAATGTTCATGGTATGTTCATTGAAGAGATTTGATTAGTAGAATTACTAGAATGAAGATCAGATGATGCGAAGGTACACATGGTTTCAATGATGTCTGTAGTTGATTTATGTCAAATTACAAAGGATCGCATGATGATTTGAGTGAGATATGAAGGATCTATCATAGACTAGTATTTTTGTTGTTTAGGAAGGAACAATGTTTCAGTTATTTGATTGGTGTTGATCAATTTTGCAATATTTTTGGTTGCTAACCTACTGGTGAGTTCAGGACTTAGATGTGCATCCTCAACTTGAGTAGTTTGTGATTTGGAAGTTGGAAAGTTATTTTTATTTAAAGAAACTGATTTCTAATTAGAGTTCCTGATGAACAGTGAAGAGATGAGTATGAATTGTGAGATAGATTTGTTTCTATTGATGTCATGGAATTTCATGTTGCTTGATAATGTTTATAGATAATTTCGTATTTGTATTTCTAGATCACATTTGGTTATGTGATTTGATTTGGTGAATTTCATGTGGTGTTTCTCTATTCTTATTTGTTCTTGGATGAATTGGTGGAGTAGCGTGTTGCGAATGATCATGGCATGGTTTATGGATCTAGAACATGTTCGAGGATATTTCTATTGATCATTTATATGTATTAGATGAAATTCAATGGATCACATTGTGTATTGAGTTGAAATGATTTAATATTTTGTAATTAGTTCCATGACTGACCTAGTTGAAATAAAGTTGATATAATTTATAAAATATGTATTCATTTGTGATTGCAAAAGTATGAAAGAGTGTGTGAATGGAATGAGAAGAGGTATGAGTGGACTATGCTTGAGGCAAAGATTTGATGCACTTCATCATAAGTGTATTTGCATAATCAGAGATGATTTCACTCAATTTGTGAGATATGGAATGTTGTCCATTATGAATTGTAATCAAAGATTTTTTAAGGTAGTGAACCTTCTTGGGGTTGAAGCCCTTTTTGTATTTGAGCAGTGAGATCTAGGCAATGTGCTTGAATGCATGTGCATTCCCCTTTTTAATACTCCTAATAGGGTATAGTGATTCTAATAGAGTACATTCATCTTGTGGGTTTGATCCCCACCATGTTTTTGATGACATGTAACTGATTGAATGTTTGATAATGTTAAGTTGAAAATGATGCAAGATACTAAATCAGTTAATGGTTTGTATTGTCATTGATGTCAAATTGATATCATCTGTATGGTCATATACATAATGCCAGAGACTTTAGAGAATCAATGGAACAAAGGTTATGCTTTCAACAATGCATACAAGTCAAGAATTCACTAAGTGACAGACAACATCAACGGAGTGCACACAACTGGTAAAGACAGAGATAAAGTCACAGTGATGCCCGATGAATAGAAGACAGTGTTGCTCAACGAAGCAGAATCACAGGATGCCCGACAAGCTGAAAATAGAGTTGCCCGATGATCAAGATCCAATGATGCCCGACGGATGGAGATCCCAAAGCTAACTAAAGTTGCACCGACAGAACTGGCAGTTGTCACCGACGACGAACTACAGAATTGACTGACATAATAGAGAGATCAGAAAATGACAAAATATCTAGCTGGAAGAGCTTAAAGATAGAATTAACTGGTTGTTTTATTTTTTTTATTCGACCAAAGTTAAGTAAGTGATTTAAAGATGATTTATACAATTGGCAAGAAGATAACTACGAGATAAATCATGAGTTAAAGCCATAAATCAATTTGGCTGGATTGTTTTTCACACCAAGAATCAAGAATCAAGAACCAAGAATTAAGAAATATCATGTCTATATAAGAGACAAGCATAATTCATTTCTGTAAGCACTCAGATACATGGGAGAATGAATTGAAAGAAGATGCTGAAGAGAAACTGGTGAAGCATAAACTTCATAGAGTCCTAATCAATCAAGCTAAGGGAGAGCTAAAGAATTCTGCAGACACCGACAAATAGTGAAGCACAACATCATAGGGTATAAAGAGAGAAGTACAAAGGAATTGAATTGATACATTGATCAGAAAGGTATTGCACGTAAATAGATCTGAATATCTACAATTCAAGTTGCATTAGAAATAGGTCATTGTGTTTTAGTTTAACCATTCAAGCATTAAGTCTCTTAACAAAGCAAGACTTAATAGTCTTTTATAATTGAGGTATATCCTAACAGATTACCAAAAAGGTTGACTCATGATAGTAGCATCAGTCTTACCTAAAGCCTACTAACAGTCTAAGAAGGAGGCTGATTCAAGGATTGTAGTAAGATTAGCATAAAGCCTATTGACAGTCTAAAGACTGATTCAAGGATGGTAGCATAGATTCCAGATACTTAGTGACAATATATGTATAAAAATCCTCTAACAAAGTCACACTTAATAGTGTGTTTGTAACCTTTAACAGGGTTGGCTCCTAACAGGGCTCACTTCAGAAGAGTGAAAAATTGGGGTACCGGTCCTAGTGGTTTTTCTCTTAACAGGGTTTCCATGTTAAAATCCTTGTGTTATATGTGTATGGTTTATTACTTTATTTTTTTACATTTCACATATGCATTTATGGATTGACTGGTATACTCTGCATATTTACTAAGTATCGGTAAATAATTTTTACTGCTTATCGGTAATCAAGGAGAATAAGGATAGACAAGGTAAACCGACATATAGTAAATTGTTTCAAGTATTTCAAGGCATACATCTTGTAGGGACTTAATAAATTGAGGTGTATTAATTGGTGGATTAAAGTTTAAAGGATAAATATTTGAGGCCACTGATTCACCCCCCCTCTCAGTTATTACTAACAATTGGTATCAGAGCTTGTGTTCTTAGAAGGAAGGTTTCAAGACCTAAGTAAAGATCACAAGATGAACAGACGAGATGTTCCCAAGTTGAACAAGGACAACTTTACTTCATGGTAAAGCAGAATAAAGGTTCACTTATTAGATATTGGCAATGATATTACTCAATACTTAGATACTGCATATGTGTTTCCTATAGGACCATTGACAGCAGATCAATTGAGAGTAAAGCATGGAAATAACTGCATGGTTATATAGCTTTCAGCTTCACTCTCTAATGCTGAATTTGAGGATGTCAAAGATTGCAAAAATGCAAAGACTATGTGGGAAAAGTTGAAGCTTTTACATGGAGGTGATGCAAATGTTCTGAGAGCCAAGGCAGAAAGCCTTAGAGGAAAGTTTGATGATCTCAGAATGAAAGAAGGTGAAAACATCACTCAGTACAACACAAGAATAAAAGAAGTAGTCAATGCTATATGAGGCGTTGGAGGTACACTTGAAGAGGAGATAGTGGTAAGTAAAATCTAAGAACCCTATTACTTGTATATGCTATTAGAGTCTCTGCTATTCAAGAAATGAGAGCAGTAGCAAACAATACAGTCACTCTTGATAGCCTGATTAGTAGACTGATTTCATTTGAGATGAATAATTTTGATAATAGTGTCTTACCAAATTTAGAGTCTGCATTCAAGTCTTCTATGAGAATAAGCAAATCTAGTCAGAGACACTCATCTAGAAGAGACAGTGA
>MU226802.1:1324794-1378819 GCA_018584345.1 Thuja plicata
TATGCTTGTCTCTTAAATAGACATAATATTCCTTAATTCTTGGTTCTTGATTCTTGGCGTGAAAAACAATCCAGCCAAATTTATTTATGGCTTTAACTCCTGATTTATCTCGTAGTTATCTTCTTGCCAACTGTGTAAATCATCTTTAAATCACTTACTTAACTATGGTCGAATAAAACAAATCAAACAACCAATTAAGTCTATCTTTTAGCTCTGCCAGCTAGATATTTTTTCATTTTCTGATCTCTCTGTTCTGTCGGTCAATTCTGCAATTCGTCGCCGGTGACAACTGCCAGTTCTGTCGGTGTTACTTCAGTTAGCTTCGGGATCTCCATCTGTCGGGCATCATTGGATCTTTCTCATTGAGAAACACTATTTTTAGCTCGTCGGGCATCCTTTGATTTTTCTTTGTCGAGCAACACTGTCTTTTGCTCATCGAGTATCACTGTGACTTTATCTCTGTCTTTGCCGATGGTGTGCACTCTACCGGTGTATTCTGTCACTTAGTGAATACTTGACTTTTATGCATTGCTGAAAGCATAACCTATATTCCATTGATTCTCTGAAGTCTTTGGCATTATGTGTATGACCATACAGATGATATCAAGTTGACATCAATGACAATACAAACCATTAATTGATTTAATGTCTTGCATCATCTTCAACTTAATATAGTCAACTATTTAACTAGTTACATGTCATCAGTTTCTTTGTGCCAAAATGTAGCTATGGGTCATTTTGAACAATTTTCCTAGGTAGAAGAAGCCTATTTAAGGACTTCCATGACATTTTATGAAGGTTGGACCTTTTCTAGTTACAATTTCCAAGCAATAGAAAAGATGCAGTTACTATACTGTCACAGTTTTGCAATTTTCAATTAACAAGCAATGTGGATGGATTGAATTAGATTTATCTTCAATGTAATTAAGTTCCTAGAATAATTTTACAGTGTTGTGTGGATTGGATTAGTTCTTAGTTTTTGTTTTGACCTTGCATCTAAAGTTTTCTTCCCACTGTGTGTTCTCTGGTCTAGACAAGATTGTAAATAGAAAAATGCCTCCTTAGGGATTTGTAACCATTGCTAGTAAATGTGCCTTGGAAAAATGAAAGGGGAGTCATTGTATAGTAGGGTTTTATTTTTTTTGGTTACAGAAATTACAACAGTGAATTTTGAGCTCTTTCCCTAGGTGAGCTAAGCAATAGCCCGACTAGGGAAAATAAAGCAACATAGTGTGGCATTTGTAGGAGTGATTTGAGATAAGAAATCCAAGAATTTTGGGGTGTGGATGCAACACTGAACAAGCTTTGTGCATGGATTGGAGGACATTTGAGTCCATATGATTTGTTTTTGGACACTGTTTGCAGAGACTGGTTCATTTCTTAAGGAAATAACCCAGTTTGGATTGAGTGTTATACAGACACCCTCAGAATCTAAAACCTAGTAATAATTTTAGGGTTTGGAAAAGGGTACGTGGATCATAATTTGGTTTTTTGGGTTGTGTGGAAGTTTTCCCAAGAAAGAAATAATCTAGGGAAATAGGGCTAATTGAGGCCTGAATGCTACTAGCCCTAATTAGTAGGAAGAATGGGTAGCGATGAAGAAATGAACCTAATGACCTATTAGAGTTTTTAATTGATAAGTTAAATTTTCCAAGAACAAATCCTAACTCCTGCATGTTAGATAAACTGAGAGGGGTGGTGGGGGGGTGAATCAGTGTCCTTAAAAATAATTCCAAAAGATCCAACCAAAAAATTTATATCTCAAATATAATACCCTCTAGTTATCTTTCAGTCCCCAATCATCAAGATGTATGTCGTAAATAATTTTAACAAATATAAACTTCTCGGTAAGATATACTGTTTATGTTTTCTAGACTTTACCGAGTAGTAGCAAATAAACTTAGAGTTAACCGGCCAATCCAGTTTCAATAATGTGTAAAGAAAAATATCAATGCAATGAAACATATACACATTTGACACATATTTTTAACGTGGAAACCCAATATGGGAAAAACCACCTGGGACCGATAACTCAAAATATTTTCACTCTTTTGAAGTGATCTCGGTGAAGAGCCAACCCTATTAAAGGTTACAATACACAATGTTAATTGAGACCTTGTTAGAGGATTTAAAACTAACAGTTTTTCTTTTGACCTAGCACTCACTATGTTGTCAACAAGAAAAACTTTTGATACTCTTGAGTATCTCAATACATTAAGGAATGTTAAATCCCACTCAATTAAGAGATTTTTTGAATCAATGGTTAAACTGATATACTAAATGATCTATTCAAAATATGACATTAAATTAAAAATATTAAGATCTATTTTTAGTCCAATAATACCTCCCTGATCAATGTTCACTTTAGTTCCTTTTATTTCATTCTTTGTTCTTCTCTATGAATGCTCTGTCCTATGTTGCTCGGTGTCCACAAATTTTTTTGGCTCTGATCTTTAGCCTGTATGATAAGATCTACATGAATAATTCTATCTTCACCATAATTATACTCACCATTCCTATTTTACTAATAAATTCCTTGTCTCTTTATATAGGCAAGATTAGAAACTCAATCTCCTTGTTTTTGTCATTGATCACTTCTTGATTTGTAAAACTCGCCATGCTTGCTTTATCCCATAAAGCTCTACTTTAGTTTTATTCCACAAGTCTCTCCTTGATAACTGTGAATAAAATGTTATTTAAATCTTCTTCCATGCTTTAGTTTAACTGATCATTGAAAATAAAGTAATCAATCAGTTAATCCCTAAATATAGCTCTACTAGCTAAGTAGTTTTGTCATTCTTTAACTTTAGTTTTGTTCTGTCATCAACTTTAGGTAGCTCGGTCATTGACTTCAATTATGCTTAGTAATTAGTTCTTCCTCAGTAACATTTTCTTAGTTACTGTAGTGCTTGGTATACACTGTGAACTGCTTGATGTTCATTGTCTTTTGGTGTGCACTGTCCATCGGTGTTCACTGTCACTCAGTGTATACAAAATTTTTAAGTTTTACCGACCACATAAACTTTATCTTTTGAGATCTTCAAGTTTATGACAATATGTGTATGAAAAAACAAACCATATCAAGTTGACATTAATGAAAATACAATATATTAACTGATTTAATGTCTTGCAGTCACTTTTGCACCTTAATGATTATCAACTTCTCATCTTCAAACATTCAATCAGTTATTGTTCATCAATCTCTCCCTTTGGAATTGATGGCAACATACTATGAAATATGAAGTATAAAATATGCCATAACATACCAAAATTATTATTTTATAACCAATTCAAATATTTGAATCTTGGTAAGCTCTTCTAGCTTAGATTTGATTATGTTGTGTGCTTTCCCTTTCTTCATTCCCTTCAATGGATAGGTGTACCAATTCTGTCTTCTGATTATGTCTCTCCCTTTCTTTTAGAATCTCTTCTCCCTTTTCTAGATAGATATGCAATGTTAAATTTCTCCAATTCTCTCCCTTTCATGGATATTTATTTCATTGAATCTTTCTCTCCCTTAGATGTTCTTCTCACTGATGTATATTTCATTGAATTTCTCTCTCCCTTTGACAATAATGCCAAAAATATATAGCTCTGTAGTAGCCAACATTATCTCTAGTGTATTGTTCAGATAAGTACCTTCAATGTACTGATTTATCATTGCATTCCATGTCTCATCTTGCATCAACATGATTAATCTTCTGATAATTTGTAGGCTAATTCAGCCTCCAAGTCATCTTAGTGACTAGTAGACAAGGGACGAACCCCTAGTCTATTCCTCAGGAACTCAAATGTATCTTTTGGAAATGGTTTTTTGAATATGTCTACTAGTTGTTTTTTAGATTGTACATATTTCAGTATCACCTATTTCTCTTGTACTTGTTCCCTCAAGTAATGATACTTACTAGCTATGTGCTTTGTCTTAGCATGCATCACAAGGTTATTTGAAATGTTTATAGAACTTGTATTATCATAATAGATAATTACTGGGTCAAGAATTTCCTTATTCATGCTTTTCAACAATTTCTTAATGCATGCAATGTTAGAGCAATTTGCAGTAGCAACTACATATTCTGCTTCTGTAGTTGATTGAGATATGCATCCTTACTTTTTTACTTATCCATGTGACAAGTCTGTCACCCATAAAGAATTCTCCTCCTATAGTTCTCTTTCTATCATCTATGTTTGCAGCCCATTCATCATCAATATAAACTTGTAGCTCAAATTTTCCTTCTTTATTGTACCACAAACCATAGTCTTTAGTATTATTCAAATATCTCAAAATTTATTTAACAAAAGTCATGTGTGATTCCTTAGGATTAGTAGGGAATCTTGCAACTATACCAACTGCATGTGCTATATCAATTCTAGTGTGTACAACATACATTGGTTTGTCAATCATAGATCTGTATAAGGTCTAATTTACCTCGGTTGTCTTGTTTTCCTTTGTCAATTTGCATCCAGTTTCCATAGGTGTTCCAATTGGTTTCAAGTCCTCCATCTTGAATATCTTTATAACTTCTTTGATGTATTTGGATTGTGTGATGTAGATTTGTTCATCCTATTGTAGAATCTATAGACCAAGGAAAAATTTGATCTCCCCAAACATTTACATTTCAAATTCTTTTCTCATTCATCAACAAATGACTTGCATAGCATATCATTACCTCCAGATATGATATCATCAACAAATATCCAGCAATCAAAGTTCTATCATCAACATCTCCTTTTAAGTATAGATTACTGTTGTCACTTGTTCTAACAAATCCAATACTAATGAGATAAGAGTTAATTCTTTCATACCATTCTCTTAGTGCTTGTTTCAATCCATACAAGGCTTTGTGTAGTTTACAAACCATGTACTTCTTGTTAGGATCAAAAAACCCTTTAGGTTGTTCAATGTATACCTCTTCTTCTAGTATTCCATTCATAAATGTAGATTTAATATCCATTTGGTATACTTTGAATCCTTTAAAAGAGCATAATCAAGTAGAATTATTACTCCTTCTAGTCTAGCAATGGGTGCAAAGGTTTCTCCATAGTCAATACCTTCTTCTTGTGCATACCCTTTTCATACCAGTCTTGCTTTGTTCCTTGTGACTTCTCCATTCTCATTCAATTTGTTTCTAAAATTCCATTTGGTGTGAATGAAATTTTTGTCACTTAGTCTAGGTACTAATGTCCAAGTTTTCTTTTTCTCAATTTGTTCAATCTCTTCATTCATTGCATTAACCCATTCTTGATTCTCAAGTGCAACATTAACATATTTAGGCTCAAAATCACAAATCAAACATCTATTGTTAAGTGACTTACTTCTTTTTCTCATTCCTTCTCTTTTGTCCCCAATGATATGGTCCAATGGATGGTGTCTTCTGACATATTTAGCAAGTACATGTTCAGATCTCTATTCTTCATTTTGATCTTCATCGCTCGATTTAGCATTGTGAGCATTTTCCTAATTCTTGGTGTGTACAGCCTGTTGGTCGGTTGCATTGTTTTGTCGCATGAGGAAGGTGTCAGGTTATTCAATGTAGACAAATCTATTGTAATCTTTAGGTTCCTTTATGCTTTCCTCATAGTTTTTCTCAGAAAATTCATCCACTTTAACATTTGTACTTTCAATGATTTTGTTACAAGATTTGTTCAAACATTTATAAGCTTTGCTTTTAGTAGAATATCCTAGAAATATTCCTTCATCACTTTTAGAGTCAAGTTTCCCATTTCTATCATCTTTCAGTATATAACATTGACTTCCAAAAATTCTAAAGTAACTCACATTTGGTGTGTATTCATACCATAGCTCATAAGGTGTCTTATTTGTGTCTTTCTTCAATTGAAATTAGTTTAGTGTATAGACAACAATCCTTACAACTTCTCTCCAGGATGTTTGTGTGATGCCTTTTTCAATCATCATTGTTCTGGCACAATCAACAATTTATCTATTCCTCCTTTCAACAATCGCATTTTTCTATGGTGTTCTCGGTGCAGAAACTTGTGTTGTAATCCCATGCTCATTACAAAAGTTAGTGAATTCATCAGAAATAAATTCTCCTCCTCTACCTAAACTTAAACATATCAGTTCTTTTCCACTTTTTTTTTCAAATTTAGCTTTAAACCATTTGAACATCTTAAATGCTTCAGATTTTTTTTTTAAGAACATGACAGTCATCATCCTAGAATATTCATCAACAAATAGAATAAAGTATCTATCACCAAAATAGCTCTTTGTTCTCATTGGTCTACATAAGTCAGTATGGACTAACTCTAAAATAACATTAGATGTGTAGGTTTTTCTCTTGAAACTAGACTTTGTAATTTTTCCTATTTGACAATTCTTGCATATAACATGGTCGGGCTTTGAAATACTCGGTAAGCCTCTCACTTTTGTTTTCTTACTTATTTTAACCATGTTGTCAAAATGCACATGACATAACCTTTTATTCCACAACCAAACATCTTCATTTATATCAAATAAACAAGTGGTCTCAATATCATCAAGATAGAATAGATTACCTTTTGCTTGTTTACCAGTACCGATCAACTTTCTATTTTCATTATAGATCATTGCCTTTTTATTCTTAAATGCAACTCGGTGTCCTATGTTGTTCAGTTGTGAAACACTTAATAAATTATAGTTAAGTCTTTTCAACCAATATGCATTTTCACATCTGATCAAACTATTCAACATGATGGTACCTTTTCCTTCAAATGAGTAAGGTGAGTCATTACCCATCCTAACTGATCTACCATTATAATATTCAAAAGTTTCAAAATTTTCTTTATTTCCAATCATGTGATGAGTACAACCACTATCAATAATCCATACATCATTTTTTCTAACTTTAGATATGAGTGATGTTTCAACATACCTTTCTTCTTCGTCTGAATTATCCATCAAAGCAACAAATACTACCTCAACATCTTCATCAGAATTAGTGTCATAATTTTCAGCTTTGTTCTCAACTAGGTAACAAGCCTTCTTGCCTTTTTCCTTGTAATCTCAGTTATCTGTTTTGTCAGAGTGTCAGTTTCTTTTGTGTCTCGGTCATCACTTCTATCATACTTCTTTTCATAAGATTTTTCATTGTTTCTTTCATCCTTTCTCTTGTTAGGGCATCTAGCAGTAGAATGTCCAATTTCTTTGCAATTAAAATAGACCAATGGTAATTTACCTTTATATCTTCCTTTACCTATATGTAATCTCCTAGCCATTAGTGCTTCAAGTTCATCGAGTTCTTGTTCATCACTATCACTGTCACTATCATTTCTCATAGTGTGTTTGTTACTAGATTTGCTTATTTTCATAGAAGACTTGAATGCAGACTCAATAGTAGGTAAGACACTATTGTCATAGTTGTTCATCTCAAATGAAATAATTCTACCAATCAAACTATCAAGAGTAACATTGTTATTAGCTACTACTCTCATTTATTGAATTGTAGATACTCTAATAGCATAAAGAGGTAGTAAGGCTCTCAAAATTTTACTTACAACTGTTTCTTCCTCAAGTACTCCTCCTACTCCATGGATAGCATTAACAAATTCTTTGATTCTATTTCTGTACTGAGTGATGTTCTCTCCTTTCATTCTTAGGTCATCAAACTTTCCTCTTAGGTTTTCATCTTTAGCTCTCAGCACATTGGCATCTCCACCATGTAGTAGCTTGAGTTTGTCCCACATTTTCTTTGCAGAGGTGCATGATTTCACATCTTCAAATTCAGCATCAGTTAGTGAAGAAGAAAGTTCTATCATCATAGAATTGTGTTCATGTTTCTCTCTCAATTGATCAAAAGTTAGAGGTCTAGTAGGTGCAACATATTCAATATCCAAGTGTTTTGGGAATCATTTCCAATACCTGATAGATGAAGTCTTATCCTGATTTTCCATGATGCAAATTTGTCCTTCTTCAACTTAGGCACATCCCTTTTACTCATCTTGTGATCTTTAGCTTAAGTCCCTTTAAACTTTTCTTCCAAGCACCAAATTTCTCATACCAATTGTTAGAATAATTGAGAGGGGGGGGGGGGGGGGGGGGGANGTGAATCAGTGGCCTTAAAAATAATTCCAAAAGATCCAACCAAAAAAATTATGTCTCAAATATAATACCCTCTAGTTATCTTTCAGTCCCCAATCATCAAGATGTATGCCATAAATAATTTTAACAAATATACACTGCTCGATAAGATATATTGTTTATCTTTTGTAGACTTTACCAAGTAGCAACAAATAAACTTAGAGTTAACTGACCAATCCAGTTTCAATGATGTGTAAAGAAAAATATCAATTCAATGAAACATATACACATATATTTTTAAAATGGAAACCCAATATGGGAAAAACCACCTGGGATCGGTAACCCAAAATATCTTCTCTTCTAAAGTGAGCTTGGTGAAGAGACAACCCTATTAAATGTTACAATACACACTGTTAAGTGCGACCTTGTTAGAGGATTTAAAAATAATAGTTTGTCTTTTGACCTAGCACTCACTATGCTGTCAACAAGAAAACCTTTTGATACTCTTGAGTATCTCAATACAATAACGAATGTTAAATCCCACTTGGTTAAGAGATTTTCAGAATCAATGATTAAACTGATATAGTAAATGATCTATTCAAAATAAAAATTTAACTTGGAAATATTCAGATCTATTGTTAGTCCAATAACACCTCTTTGATTAATATTAACTTCAATTCCTTTTCTTTCATTATTTGTTTTGTTCGGTGAATGCTTTGTCCTCTGTTACTCAGTGTCCGCAAAATTTCTTGGCTTTGATCTTTGGCCTGTATGATCAGATCTGCATGAAGAATTCTATCTTCACCAGACTTATACTCAAAATTCCTATATTACTAATGAATTCCTTGTCTCTTTATCTATACATGATTAGCCGCTCAATCTCCTTATTTTTTTCATAGATCACTTCTTGATCCATAAAAATTGCCATGCTTTCTTTATCCCATAAAGCTCTGCTTTAGTTTTATTCTGCAAATCTCTCCATGATAACTGTGAATAAAACACACTTTAAACATTCTTCCATGCTTTAGTTTAACTAATCATTGAAAATAAAGCAATCAATCAGTCAATCCCTAAATATAGCTTTGCTAGCTAAGTAGTTTTGTCATTCTTTAACTTTAGTTCTGTTCGGTCATTAACTTCACTTAGCTCGGTCATTAATTTTAGTTATGCTTGGTAATTATCTCTTGCTTGGTAACATTTTATCGGTTACTATGGTGCTTGGTATACACTGTGAGCTACTCGGTGTTCACTGTCTGTCAGTGTGCACTATCTGTCGATGTTCAATGTCACTCAGTGTATACAGACCTTTTAAGTTTTACCGACCACATAAAATTTATCTTTTTATATCTTCAATCTCATGACAATATGTGTATGAACAATCAAACCATATCAAGTTGACATCAATGACAATACAATATATTAACTAATTTAATGTCTTGCATTCACTTTTGCAGCTCGGTGATCATCAACTTATCATCTTCAAACATTCAATCAGTTATAGTTCATCACTTCAATGTTAGTGAGGTTATTGGAAAGGTTTGTGTGAGGGCTTACCCTGGTGAGCTCTAAGGAAGCCTAGTTGGTTGAAGTGATAAAATTTATAGGAGGATTTAAGGAAGGGTTAGGAGATTAGTTGAGATGCTCCTAGGATCCCTAGTGATCAGTGAAACCCTGAGGTAAGTCTTATGTGTTTTGTGTTGAACTTGGCTAAGTTCAAAGGTGATTAATCTCTCCCTATCAAACATCAAGCATCCACATGAGAATCACACATAACACACATATTTTTTGATATGGAAACCCTTGTAATAGGGAGAAAACCATGGTGGGTATGAGACCCACAAATTCACTTCACTACAGTATAAAGTGTTTTCCCTATTAGGGTCTGTTGGAAATACAATATTGGGAAAGCAATATATTGAGAGGGGGGGTGAATCAGATCTTGAACTTAATCACTTTAAAACAAACTAATCCACAAACATATAAATATGTAATCAATCTAATATCTAGTAGAATCCATGATAGTAAATGAATAACACAATACACAAAATTTGGTAACCCAGAAACCCAAATAGGTAAAACTAGGGTGGGGATGACACCCACAAATTCTTCACTACTGTAGCAATAAAGTGTGCCTATTAGGGCTACAAAATTTTGATTACAATATGCAATCTACGTGGTTAAAGGTCTGCCCAGTTAAGAGCTTTAGATCATTACAATCTACCTTATGAAAGAATTTCAACTTATAGTAAAGTAAGCACTTTGCTAAGAGATTTAGAAAGGTCTACTAGAACCACACTGTTAAGAGATTTCCCCTGATACAGTTGTTAGAATGACTCAAGTACTAATCCTTCGATGTGCACTTCGATGCTGATAATAGATCTCCTCTTTACAATACCTTTTCTGATCTTATAATTTGATATGTCTTTATTATGTTGTTCACTACTCTGTCACTCTTCAAGCTCTATGCTTCCTTCACAAAATAACCCTTTACAAATCTCAAAATGAATGCACACCCTTCTTCTCACATCTCAAAAATTAGGGTAAGAAGAAATCTTATATGTCTTTACTAATCTGGCAACAAGATCTAGATCAACGACCAAGATCTAATACTTATGCCTCCAAGGCATTCCAATTTTCTGATTGGCTTCATGCCACACATAGGATAAAAAAATTATACACATAATTAACTTTGTAGATAATATTTAATGCTTACATATGTCGGCCCAAAACTCTCATAAGTCGGCCACAACATTTTACCTTAAAGTTTGTGACATTTTTGACAAGTATGTCAAAAATGTCTTGCTCGGCACTTAAGTCTCCTGTTGCTCGGCATGGACTTGCCGGGTAGCTCAGAATCTATGATCTATTCTACTTAGTAATGACTTGCCTGGTGGCTCAACCTATACTATTTTATCTTGGCCTTGGTGGTAGCCAACCAAAACTGCTTGAATAAATGACTAAGTGTGGACACTAAATAGTCAATAAAAACTTAGAGATTAACATTCTCCCCCTTTGATATTTAGTGGCAAAAACACTTATCCTTTCGTTTACATCCACAAAAATACCTAATACATACAATACTCCCCCTTTGATTATACTCCATACTTAATAGATTATCTACATAATATACATGCCTTCAGCAAAAAAAAAATATTATACCTTTGGCTCATCTGTTCCTTCCTTTCCTAATTCCCCCTTGTTTTTGTCACTGATAGATGGAGGGGTTAAGTTGTACTTATCCAAAAACTATTTATGAAGTTGTAGAATTAATGCAAATGAAGTTTCCCAACTATCTTTAACAAACTTCATAACTCCCAACTTAACTTCTAGCTCAACAGCTAGACTTACCAAACTTTCTGCAGTGGAGAGATGAGAATTTTTCTTTACCAATTCTCTTGCAGCTATAAGTTCTTTCTGCATAACCTCCAGATGAGGTATCAGATTAGCCTAAATCGTAATCAATTTGGCCTTGATTCATCCATCTTTAGCCATAAGCTTGGCTAACCTTCTCTGTTTATGAGTTAACTTATTAAAATGAATGGAGCTAGAGCTAGCATCCATGCTCAGTGAGTTTGTAGTTGACTTCATATCCAAGTGCAATTTCTCAATTAACTGCTGATTTTATTTTGTAAAGAATGATTCATCACATAGTATTTGTACAAAGAAAATACATTGTTTGCAACTTCTTCTAGAATTTCAATAATAGAGGAAAGTTCAACTTGTTTTGTAGCTATCTCAACAGATATCTTTTCCAGTACTTTGTTCTTGAACTTTCTCTCAGAACATTGCAATAGTTTGTCATTTGCCTCGATATTATCATTAGTCACCTTTTGTACAATGTGAACTAGCTGTTCTAGTATAGGTGCCTGATCATTTACATCATCCATATCAAAAGCATTTACAAAAATATCTTTGATGTCATGCAGAACTTGCTTCTGCTTCTACTCTCTCTTCATTTCTTCATGTCTCTTCTTCCTCTTCAAAAGTTCTTGAAGGGTCTGAATTTGCTCATATGATAAACTCTCAAGATCCCATTTAGGAATCACAATGACTTCATCTAATGTGAAATTTAGCCTTGGTGACTTCTTCTTATATAGCTTCCTCCTTTTGGGCTCAGGTGAGCTATCAATCGGCTCAGTTTCAATGATTTCCTTTCCTTTGTTAGTAAGTACTTTGGTTGTTGACTTCATCTTAATCAAGATTTCATGTTGGTCAGGTACATTACCTGTTTTGGGTCTAGTGGGGGTAGATGAAGTAGAGTGTGGTAGATTAACCAACACTTGTATAGCCTCTTTTTCTTTAGGCTTGTCCCCAATTTCTTCCATTTTCTCTCCACTGTCTAACAATGTCTGAGCAACCTCTAAAATAGGTGGATTTTTAGTATTTACCTCTTGATCTTCTGGATTTTATTTCTCAGCTCCTTTATCTTCATCATTCTCTTCATCTTTCTCTTCATCGGCTTTAGTAGCCTTGATAGGCGATTCAATAATTTTGTCTGCCAGCTCATCCTAATCCTCGGCATCCACATTGCTAATATTGTCTAGTGTAGTGTTAATGGGACTATCCATTGTTAATTCTACAATTTTCTCTACACCTATTTCTTTTGATGGTCTAGAACCTATTTCTTCTTGTTCAGTGGTGGTCTGCTAAGAGGTTCCTTCATCTATTTTCTTCTCTTTTGGGATCGACAACCCAAAAATCTCTTTCCAAATCTGAGTACTTTATTGTACTAATCTTTCAATATCATTATTTAAAATAGTATAAGCTCTATGTTTAGGTATAAAATTTTTCTTATATTGATCAACAAATTTTTCTTTATGTTTCTTTTTCAAGTGTGGGATGACTCTATCCAAATTTGCTTCCCTAATTTGTCTTTCAGTCATCAATGCAAATTCCCATTTACTAGATAAGAAATCATAAATTTCTGTAGGGAAATTATTCCCTATCTCTATAGGTGTCAATTTGAATGTACTCATCATGTCTAATAGATCTTCCTGTAACTTGAACTTATTCTCTATACTTTTCTTTTCATATTTGACAAATTTAAATCCAGATAACCCAGTTGAACTTCTAATGTTCTTGCATACCTCATCAATGTCTATAGGATGTTTGAATGATGCTGTAGGTATGTTTCTCGACACATCAGTGTCTATTTCCTCATCTTCTTTATCACTCAATATTAGTCTCCTTTTCCTTGGTCTTTTGGTAGAACTACTCAGCACAACTTTGGTTTTGACTTGTTTCTTTTTCCCTAAGCTTCTCTCAGCAACATTCTTCCTTATGTATACAGATGTTCTCACCACAGGAGGTGAAATAGCTAAATCCTTAGTCCTTGGTCTATTTCCATTAGGAAGGGTAGCCTGAGGTTTGACTTTGCTTACTTTGGTTTCCTTGACAACCATTGGCTGTTTCCCTTTCCCCTTAACAACTACTTCCTCTTTAGACTCAATTTCTTCTTCTCCTTCACTAGATATGTCCTCTCCTTGTCCAGTAGTTAAGCCTAGAGAAGCATCCTTTGTTTCCTCATCACTTGCAATGCCAACCATCTTTTTTAGATTCTTGAAAATATTTTTCCTCTTCCTTTCCATGGTGCCAGCCTTTAGGTTCATAGAAATTTTGGCCTTGGCTTCTTCATAATTACCAAAATGTTTAGTAGTATTGTCAATTTCCTCTACTAGTAAATTTTTTATGGCTACAGATGTTTCATCTATATTTACTTCATAAGGTAATGGCCTTAACCATGATACCCTAGGTACTATAGCCTAAACATAAGTGTAATTTGTGTCTACAAGAAAGCACACATCCTCATAATGTTGCTCCACTAATGAACTGGGAATTATGTTTCTCAGTCTCATACGTTTCTTGAACCCCCACAAAGTATATTCCCATTACATTATAAAAATTATCACCTAACTATTGAATCAATACATTTATCTATTGGGTGATAGGTCTATCTATTTTCCATACTATGTCTCCAAAGGTAGGAAAAGTCTTTTGAACATAGAAAAAGGATCCAAGCAAGCAAGGATCCAAACTTACACAGAGAATTCTTCACTTTCCTGATTGATGCAAGGTTCTCGGCAAGCTGTGTTAGCTATAGCTCAGCCAGGTCATATGTGTGATCCCTCTTGATGATTTTCCATGCTTGGTCTACTGGAACGCAAGGCACATTGTCCAGTTGGCTCGACTGATAGAACTTGTGAGCTATAACCTTACTACAAAATCAAGTTCCAAATCTTTTATGGTGGAAATTATCATTCCTCTCTTGTTCCATATGGCTTTAGTGACCTTCTCTATGTCTTATTTACTTTGGCATTTCATGGTCCTTTTCCTGTTGATAGTAGGGTAATGAGTTACACAACATATGATATCCTTGGTAATCTTTACTGGTCCATTCTCCAACCAAATGCTCATATCATGTACCCTGCTAAGAAAATTTTTGATCCATTCTTCCCTGAAATTTCTTGGAAACTCTAGGGCTTGAGTTAACCCTTGCTCAGCTAGATGATTGTGTTTAGGTTTTAGGACTCCATCTATACATAGTTTCCTGTAGGAATCCCTCAGCTCATGGTCTCCAACTTCACTGATTTTATACATGTAACATGCCCTAATGTCATGAATCATAAGTACCTTTGGAGGGATCAAAGATAGGGCTCCATTCAGATCACCTTTGATAGCGCTCTTAGGAATGGCTCAAAAGATGGGAGGCACACAGGTGTCACTCCTCACCAATTGAAATTCTCTCAATTCCTTCTCTATTCCCTTAACTGGTGTAGAAAAACTAGCGGCCATGATTTCAAGATAAAAGGGTTTCAAAGATGAAACAGAGTACCTCGGAAACTATCAAAGTTCACACTTTTGATGAATGGTCGATGACACATTGTAGAATTCTTTGAAAATCTCTGCTGAAATCAAGTTTTCCAATGCTTGAAAACTTCAAGAAATATCAAATCACAAGGTGAAATGAATCATGAATGGTTCATTCCTTTATAGGCTTTGAGGTAGGTTTGCAATAAATATTCTGTCAATTTGAGTTAGTGCAAAACAACTATCCTCGGCCGACTCCAACAATCTCTTGGTCACAACCCAAATGAGCTCAGCACATATGCCGACAAGATCAGTCTCAGTATAATACTGATGCTCAGCACCTCTAGTATTTAAGTGACTTTTCTCGGTACTTTATCTTTAAAATATGTCATGATGCATCTTATCATATGAAGATATGGACTTTTGCACAATATATGTTAGAACTGATGTAAGATATGAAATTTAAATACAATTCCTTACATACCTCTTCTTCTTAGTTTGAGATGGTGTGATCACCTGATCCATTGGATTTTGTGACCTTAGCTTTAGTAGTTTCATTGCTTCTTGGTTATATTTTCCTTACCCATGTCTAGTTCATCTATGCTCTAGTTTCCTCAATAGTAGGAGCAGGTACTCTTGTCTTGCACTCTCTCTTAGTATGACCAAATTTCAAACAAATTAAAAAAACTAGGCTTCCATTCATCCAACTCTTAGATCTTCCTCTGAAATGAGTCTTTATGCAGTCTTTAGGTGCATGTCCATACTTTTCACAGTAATGACAACTTTTCCTTGTGTTATAATCCCAATTGTAAGTGTTGCCTTTTCTTTGTGCTTTAGCTTGTGTATTTGATATCCATTGTTGTTTAGCATTTGATCTACAACCTTGTGCCTTATGTCCAAATTTTTGACAGTTGTAACAATATCCATTGATTCTTGATGTGGAAGGTGCATCATTTTCCTTGGCCTAACATTCATGTGCTTTATGTCCAAACTTCTTACAGTTAAAGAAATAACCATTGAACTTGGTTTTAGGATTGGACTTACCATTCTTGCTTTGGCAGATGTTTGTTGTATGTCATGATTTTCCATAGTGATGGCATACAGGTTTGTTGTTCTTTGACTTTGCATTCCTCTTTTCGCCAGTCTTTGATGATTCTCCTTTCTTAGTAGATGTCTTTTTTTCAGTGTGACCTAATCCAGAAGAATCTTTTGATCTCCTTGATGCTTCCATCAAATTCTCAAAATGAGTCAAATCTTCATTAGGTTTATTCAACATTTCATTCAGTTCTTTCTCAGATCTCAATTCATCCTTTAATTGATTGTTCTCAGATCTTAGATTCATTAGTTCCATGTCTTTCCTACTAATCTCCTGATTCGCAAGTATTAGTTGATTTTCCATGTCAACCTGATTGTTTGTCATCATTTGTACATCATGTGTCCTTTCATCAAGTCTGATAGTCATCATTATTTTAGCTTCTTCAGCCATAGCTTTGTCATCTTCAACTTTCTTCTTTTGTTCCACTACTTCACGTAGTCATACTGTCTGCATTTCTTGTTCTCTTTTCAGTTTCCTGACTTCTTCACACAATGCATTGTTCCTTTCCAGTAGATCTGTAATTGTTGCATCTCTCTCACTAGAATCTCCATTCTGAAATATATTTGCATTGTCTTCTTCCCAACAATGAGTATCATTCATTTGTTTGGACAAATCTTTCCCAGATGTCAATGACTTCTTCAATTCTTGTCTAGCTATCTCAAGCTAATGTAAAGCTATCTGAATTTCAATCTTTTGATTCTTAATGAATTTACCCAATCTGTAAATCTCCATCTCTAGATCTGATACTCTCAAGCTAATTAAAAATTCTTATAGGAGAACTTAGCTCTGATACCAATTGTTTGAAATACAATATTGGGAAAGAAAGATATTGAGAGGGGGGGGGGGGGGAATCNCCAATTGTTTGAAATACAATATTGGGAAAGAAAGATATTGAGAGGGGGGGGGGGGTGAATCAGATCTTGAACTTTAATCACTTTAAAACAAACTGATCCACAAACATATAAATATGTAATCAATCTAACATCTAGTTGCATCCATGATAGTAAATGAATAAAACAATACACAAAATTTGGT
Organism: Thuja plicata; assembly: GCA_018584345.1. Classification (NCBI taxonomy): domain Eukaryota; kingdom Viridiplantae; phylum Streptophyta; class Pinopsida; order Cupressales; family Cupressaceae; genus Thuja; species Thuja plicata. The sequence continues at coordinate 1,341,747 of MU226802.1, forward strand.
AACCCAGAAACCCAAATAGGTAAAACTGGGGTGGAGATGACACCAACAAATTATTCACTACTGCAGTAATAAAGTGTGCCTGTTAGGGATACAAAAGTTTGATTATAATATGTAATCTACCAGGTTAAAGGTCTGCCCGGTTAAGAGCTTTAGATCATTACAATCTACCTTGTGAAAGGATTTCAACTTACAGTAAAGTAAGCACTCTGCTAAGAGATTTAGAAAGGTCTGCTAGAACCACTCTGTTAAGAGATTTTTCTTGATACACTTGTTAGAATGTCTCAAGTACTGATACTTTGATGTGCACTTTGATGATGATAACAGATCTCCTCTTTACAATACCTTTTTTGATTTTATAATCTGACATGTCTTTACTCTGTTGTTCACTACTCTATCAATCTTCAATATCTATGCTTCCTTCAAAAAATAATCCTCTACACATCTCAAAATGAATGTGCACCCTTCTTCTCACATCTCAAAAATTATGGTAAGAAGCAATCTTATATGTCTTTACAAATCTGGCAACGAAATCTAGATCAATGACCAAGATCTAATACTTATGCCTCCAAGGCATTCCAATTTTCTGATTGGCTTCATGCCATGCATAGGATAAAATAATTAAAGGCATAATTAACTTTGTAGAGAATATTAAATGCTTACATATGTCGGCCCAAAACTCTCATAAGTTGGCCAAAACATTTTACCTTAAATTTTGTGACATTTCTGACAAGTATGTCAAAACTGTCTTGCTTGGCACTTAAGTCTCCTATTGCTTGGCACAGACTTTCTGGGTAGCTCAACATCTATGATCTATTCTTCTTGACAATGACTTGTTGGGTGGCTCAGCCTATATTGTTTTAGCTTAGCCACTATGGTATCTGACCAAAACTGCCTAAATAAATGACTAAGTGTGGACACTAAATAATCAACAAAAACTTAGAGATTAACAGGAGCTTTAGTACCTTGTCAAGGGTTCACCCTATTAAAAGTGATTAGTACCTTGTTAGAAGTACAAAAAGAGCTATTAGAGTCTACTTTGCTAGAGGATTTCAAAATCCCAATTACAAATTTACCATGTTAAATGATTTACAGTAGAAACCTATTAAAGTTCACCCAGTTAAGGGATTTATCTTCCCAACCAAGAAGGTTAACCTAGAGCAATAAACTATGTCTCTTTATCTATAAAAGTGCACTATTTTCCTATCAGATGCACTCTTTTCTCTACTTTCTAAAATTTCACAAATCTCTAATCCTTTAATCTCTGGTTGCTCCACTTGAAAATATGATCACAACCCTAAATCAAATGATTTAGATTACCTTATAAAGTGTTATCCTTAACTCACTTAAGATCTAGTAGCTATCCATCATAGTCAGCACAAAGTATTGACCAACCACCTCGAGATCAACATCAAAAATACCTAACATGTGTGCATCAAATGTAATATCCATGTTTATGACCAATAGGTGATCTTAGATCCACCGCCTTAAATAATTTAATGAACTATGTCTCTTGATCTGTAGAATGGCACTATTTTCCTATCAAATCCACTCTGGTCTCTACTCTTTGATGCTGCACTATTCTTTGATCCTTCAATATCTGGACACTCCACTTGAAAATATGATCGCAACCCTAAATCAAATGATTTTGATTACCTTATATAGTTTTGTCCTTAAGTCACTTAAGACCTAGAATCTTTCCATCATAGTCAACATAAAGTATTGACAAACCACCTCAAGAAAAGTGTCAACAATACCTAACATGTCATAATCAAATGTAATATCCATTTTTTTGACCAATACCCAACCTCAGATCCACTGCCTTAACTGATTTAATATGAAATTCTGATCGGTGAACCAATAGGTATATTGTCTTCTTCATAAAAAACATAATTCACTCAAAACACTAAATTAACTATGGTGATTAGAATCATGCATTCCACTAAACATAAAAAAATCCTCTATGATCGCAATGCCTGATCTATACTAAAACTTGATAGCTACCAAATTCTCATACTAAAATTGTTCTTCCTGTACACCAATCAACACACTTAACTATTTCTTCTATTACTAATCATACAAAGATCTTACTGGTCACTCCAATCATGTTAACCAACAATGATAACATCAATGAAAATGAATTATGCATCCATTATGACCACTCCTTATAAGAATTCCAAAAGTCACCATAATGCCAACAATCTTCTCCTTTGGCATTGATGGCAAACACTCTATGTAAATATACTTCTTACCATTCTTATCAACATTCTTCCATACATAACTCCTCCTAAGTTCATACTTCCCATTAAAATTATTTTCACTCTACCCATACTCACACTCATACTCCCCCTTTTTCATACAATGAAAAAGGTTCACAAATATTGCATAACGAGCTTACCTTATGACAAATACATCCTTGAAGTTTGTCTTTGCTGTCTCCAATGACATATCCCATGACCTTTTCAAATGGTTCATATCAATGATCTTCCCATGTAGATCATATGCTAACTCCTCCATGCCATCTATAGTGCTCAAGTCTAGTAGCTCAATTAGAGTTTATGCATTCTTCACTTTTTGTTGCATCACCTCTATTGTGGGTACTAGGTATGCGTGTAATTCAGGTAGTGTGATGACCCTCTTATCTCATTATGTCTATAACTGCCTCACATTGTGTGTGATCATTTTCATTTTGGCATCATATTCTACTGCAGATCTTGTGATATGATCAAACTTTTCAAATAAGCTATCAAGCTCCTTTTATGCATCTTCTTTGTTCTTCTCCAAATGCTTGGTAAAATCTGAAAGTTTTAACACTTTGGTCAATAATTGACTGACCTCTATTAGTGTGTTCTTTATTTGATCCACAAGTTTTGAAAGTGTCGCCTTGTCTTTAGCAATATTCTCTACCTACTTCACTGTCATTTTCTTCTGATATTGATACTCAACCAACTTCATTGGTGCATTCTCCAAGTCAGGTACTTGATAAAAAATGGCTTTGATCAATATATCCATTTTTTCAATAGGACTATCATGTTGGTCATATTCCACATTATGAAGTAATTTACTGATTATATTCCCAACAAAATTCAATTCTCTAACCTCCTTCTTTACCTTTAGTCTTTCTCTTACTACTTTCACCTTAAGCTTCTCACATACTTATATTGACTCCTTAGGACTCATCTTGGTTATATCTATAGGTTTTTTAATTTCTTCATCTTTCAGCTCACCTTCATCCTCTTCCTTAGAACTGGCTTAATCATTTTTTCTACTCTTCTTCTTAGTGCTAGATTCACCAGTTAGATCTAGCTTCCTCTTTACTAAAAGTACCTCTTCAACACCCTTTTGATCTTCACTTTTATGTTCTATCACTTTCTCTACAGTCTATACACTTGGTGCATCCACTTCAATTTATGTATCAATAATCTGTATCTTCTCAACGATAGCAGAGATAACATTATCTGTCACATATCTAAACTCTTTTATTGTTGACTCTTGACCTTGTCCTTTATCTTTTACCAATTTTTATTTAGTTTCTTTCTTAGGTTTCACTAAATTTTTTGATATATCCACTGTCTCATCTCTTACCAATTGTATTTCTCCAATGAGAATCCTTGATACTCTATTCCTTGTCTTGAATTTTGACCTCATTGCTTCAACCATTATCTTCACATCCTTATTTGTCAATTCAATTTGTAATAGTGAAAGTTCTTGTTCCATCACCACTCTTTCAATCTTCAGATCTTCTCTTCATCTCATATCTACTTCCTTGTATAGTTCCTTAGGTATATCCTTGTATAATTCACTTGGTGCTTTGCAAAATGCATGTAGACTCTCTACAACTGCATCCTCTATCTTATTTTTACCTTCACTATCAAATTTATCAAAGTATTTCATCACATCAGTTATCCTTCCATATTCCTTAACATCTTGGATTATGCTATCAATAGGTACAGTTTCATCAATCTTGAGAGTTTTCTCGATAGGCTTTCCTACTATTGTGCACTTCTTCCCACTAGCTCTTAGCTCCTTTTTTTCCTTACTAGACTCAATTTCAAATTCATCTTCTTCAGCCTTATCCTTTTTCTCTTTCTTTCCTTTTCACTCTTTATAGATAGATGTCTTATCTTTCTTCCTTCTATAAGTTTTTTGAACATTGATAGGTGACTTCTTTAGTGGCTTAATCATAATAGGAGTAGTAGTAGATTAAGTTTGTTTTAGTGCAGATCTCCTAGTGAGTCTCTAAGGTATTATCTCTTCAAATTCAACTTTAGATTTATTGACCTCTACAATAGTAGACGTGCCTGATTCCTCACACTCCAATTTATTCCTAAGTTTTTCCATCATTTCTTGGTTAATGCAACTCATCTTGGCTAAGTTATTAACTTGTTCCCTTATTTTCCTTTAGATTATTAGTGCCTTTAATTCATTGTGAATTTTCAAAGATGACTCCTCATAATTTTTGAACCTAGGTGTTTAAGTATCAATTGGCTTTGACAATAGTACATCAACATGTAAAGTGAATAAATCACCATCTACCTCATATCCCAAGGCTGGTACCCAAAATTTCCTAGGTTAAACTGCTTTCAACGTACATGTATTTGTATCTACTAGAAAATAAATATCATCTTTATATTTTTCAACAATACCATTTGGGATTCTCTATCTCATGTGAATTTTACCTTTAAAATCTTTGAAATATCCCCACATAACAATATTAAAATTGTTTCCTAACTTCTTGATACATTTCTTAATTTTCATTATTACCAGTTGGTCCTCTGACCATGTGATTGGACCTATTCCAGGAAATTGATTCTGCAAGTAAAAGAATACACATACAAAGAGTGATCCATATTTTAATTATCATTTCTTATCCTTATTGATCCTTTCCATGTTTACAAATAATTGGTTTCTTAACATCTCACATAGGTCATATTTGGCATCTTCATTCACTGTTCTATAAGCACCAAGTATTTCTCCACCAGGTACATTGTTCAATCGACTAGACTAGTACACTCTATACCCTACCATCATTGAAGAAAATATCACTTCCTTTTCTTCTATATCTTTGATAGTCATAGCTTAGTGATCGAGTTTGGATTTGGTCAAATGAGTAACCAAATTAGTAGCTATAGTTCAAAGAGTTGGTGGCTCACCGATCATACTGAACCTAGTAACCTTATTGATTATCTCATTTGTAATATTGTGTGGCTTGTCCAACCAAATGAATTGATCATAGAATCTGTTTACTACATATCTTATCCAATCTAGATGAAAATCATCAGGTATCTCAATCGCATATGTAAAACCTTTGTGCATAGAATGCATATGCTCATTCTTTAAACCTTGATCATTGCATAGTTTAGTGAACTCATCATAGATTTTGTAAGCTCCAAGATCTTCCATCTTATAGTGGATGAATGATCTAATATCTTCTATTAGAAATACATATTAAGGCATTGAGGATAGAGCACCCATTGGATCATTTTTGTTTTCCTTCATGGGGTGTAACTTGAATACAGGTCTTGGCTCATCAACAATGTCAAACAAAATAGGGGTGTCCATAATGTCAACAATCAAATATTTACAATAAAACTTTTGCAAAATATTCACAATACAAGAAACAACCTTCAACTTCACCGATTAGTGTTCTTTGATAAGTAAAATGATTCACCACTTGAATTGACAATTCATAGACACAAATTAATCTTAATTGCTTTGGAATGTGATCAAGTGCTTTAGTAAAACTCGTAGGAATGAAAAATAACAAATGAGTTTACTTTACCATCTTTTTATCATTGAGAATGTAGTTGTTATACACAACGATCAAATAGTTATTTTCACCAATCATAGTAGTTAAAACATAACAACTATTATATGCATGCAAAAAATCAAATATAACACTTTGTCTTTACTAATCACCATTCAAATCAAAAATAGGCATATCATTATGCATACGAATGTTAATGCTCATTCACTTATAGGATTTGTTTAGGATTTTTCCTTTTAGTGCTCCCTCTAAGCCAAAAATAGACTTAGTTCACCGATGGATTCTCCACATTTCTTGAATTTGTGGAGTTCTTAGTCAACACAGAAGATTTAAATTCACCTTTCTTCACCCATGTCTTCTTCATCTCACTTTTTACTTTCTCAGTATCAACAATTTTCTTCCCTTTATCATTTACAACCTTGTTCACCAGTTAACCTCTGGTATTCTTCTTTGCTTTGCATGTTCTAGAAAGATGACCAAGTTTGTTACAAATGTAACAAGACATACCTGTTTGTTTCCAAGTTCCAACATTGCCTCTAGCTGACCTTAATCTACAATTCACAACCATATGTCCATAGTTATTACAAAAATAAAAAAGGTAACATATGACCGATTGTGTTTATTTTTGGGTCTCTATCAATTGTAATCATATGACCACTGACTATTGATTATGGCCCCGTACTCAATATCCCTATGTCTAAAATTATTGAAATAATAACAAGATTCATGCAATTCATTAGATCTAGCATTGTAGTTATCAGTTCTACCATAGGAATTTCGTGATCTAGTAGTAGGACCTCTAGGTCTAACATTAGGACCAATAGGTTTAGACCAACATACATTAGCAGTGTGACCTTCCTTATGAAAGTTAAAACATACAGGTCTATACCTACTCTTACCATTGTTGTTTTTCACCTCGTGTGATTATTTGTCTTATGCATTGATGTACTTAGTACCATTTGATTCACCAAATTCAAAGCTTGATAAACTTAGACCTTGTTTCTCTCCATTCCTCCTCTGATTTTTGAGTTGTTCATACAATTTAGTAGAACTCTTATTGAATTTATCCAAAAGATCAATTGTAGCTTTAAGATCTTCTTTTATCCTCTCATTCTCTTTCCTCGACCCCTCATTCTCTCTTAAACTGCCAGTATTTTATTAATTTGTGTAATGTAAGTGTTCATGCAATACGACAACCTCTTACTTTGATCTAACTAGTTGCTCCAACTTTTCTATTAGGGTTTCATCTTTAGCCTTGAGGGAATCTTCAACAATTTTATTTTCATCCTCAACATCTCTTCTTCCTTCAATCTCTTCACACATCCTAACAGACAGACTTTCAAGCTCTCTTTTCAGATTTGCCACTTCTTCTTTAAGTCCATTGTTTTTATCCATCAAATCTGCAATTGCTTCCTTAGATTCTTCAAACATACTACCTTCAGATATTTGATCAATATAATCATGGATTTCAATCAATTTCTCAGTAAGTTCTCTTATTTTTGCAAGGGAATTCCTCAAATTTTCCATCAGTTCATTGATTACACTATTTGTATCCTCAAGCTGCTTCTCATACAAGTAAATCTCCATATTGGTTTTTTGGGATCTTTTCCTAAAGAGATTAATCTTAATATCAAGAGGACCAAGGATCCGATACCAATTGTTAGTATTTAGAAGAACTGAAGGGGGGAGGGGTGAATCAATGTAGACAAGTAATTAATAATTTTCACTACCAATTTAACAAAGTTAATCAGCAACTTCCAAACAATGAAACATACAACTGATGATATCAAATAGAATTAAATAACATATAAATAATCCACATAAGAATCATACATAACACTTAGATTTTTCATGTGGAAAACCTTGTAAGAGGGAGAAAACCATGGTGGGGATGACACCCATAAATTCACTTCACTATAGTATAAAGTGTTTTCCCTGTTAGGAGCTACAATACCTTGTGAAGGGTTCACCCTATAAAAAGTGATTAGTACCTTGTTAGAAGTACCAAAAGACCTATTAGAGTTTACTTGGATAGAGGATTTAAAAACCCTAATTAATAAGTTACCCTATTAAAGGATTTACAATATGAACCTATTAAAGTTCTCCCAATTAAGGGATTTATCTTCCCAACCAAGAAGGTCGGCCTAGAGTAATGAACTATGTCTCTTGATCTGTAGAATGGAACTATTTGCCTATCAGATCCACTCTACTCTCTTATTTTTGATGCCACACTAATATCAGTTGTTTCAATCTCTGATAACTCCAATTAAAAATATGATCTCAACCCTAAATAAAATTATTTAGATTACCTAATATAGTGTTTTCCTTAAGTCACTTAAGACCTAGAAACTTTCCATCATAGTCAACACAAAGTATTGACCAACCACCTCAAGATAAATGTCAAAAATACCTAACATGTTGGAATCAAATGTAATATCCATGTTTATGACCAATATCCAACCTCACATCCATCGCCTTAACTTATTTAATATGAAATTGAGACCAGTGAACCAATAGGTATATTGTCTTCTTCACCAAAATCACAATTCACTCAAAACACCGAATTAACTGTCACAATTGGAATCATGGATTCCACTAACCATATAAAAACCTCCTCTATGATTTTAATGTCTGATCTATACTAAAACTTGACCGCTACCAAATTCTCTGACTGAAATTGTTCTTCCTGTACACCGATCAACACTCTTAACTATTTCTTCTATTATCGATTGTGCAAAGATCTTATCAGTCAGTCCAATCATGTTAACTCACAATGTTTCCATTAATGAAAACAAATTATCCATCCCTTATAACCTCTCCTTATAATTATTCCAAAAACCACCATAATGCCAATAGTTTCCCCTTTGGACTCTGAAGTTTGTCCCCTTTAGTCTCAGATTTTGGCCTGCATAGTAGATCCTCAGGTTTCATAATGCTTTGTGGTATTTTTTTCTTGGATTCCTAACCCCCGGAGTGTGAAGTCTTGTCTATAAGGTAAATTAAAAGGAATTTAGTGCCCCTTCCCCACTAACTTATAAAAATCCCTTTCAAGGATAATTTTAATAACCAAGTGATTAAAAGCGATTTGAGAGCCCTCCCGTGACCGAGTCTTCAAAGATGTGAATTTTCTTGCTTGTGTGAGGATTTGGTCATGTTTAATTTTTTTTCATATAATTTCTTGGAATATTTGTGCGTTATTTATTCGGGTATGTCCTTCCTTTTATTTTGGTGAGATTTCTTTTTTTTTTTTTCCTTTTTTGGTTCTCGTTTCCATTTTTGTTCTTTTTTGGTTGTTCTCGTAGCTAAGGGTTTTTCCATAGGTTGGTGAAATAAGGGTTTTTTTGTGAAATCCCCACCTTGAATTTTTGTTTAGAGCCTCACATTTGGTTATTCTTAGAGTTTTTGTGTTCCCTATTACTCTAGTGTCGAGCATTCAACACAACAATTTTGATAATTTTTGTTGAATTGGGCTTTCAAATTCATTCATCAAATTCCCTAATAAATACTCATAGTAGTCTGAAAGTTATTAATTGAAGATTATAGGGTTTTTCCTTTTTTACCTAAGATGTTCTATCAGCTACAAGTCGCATGCGAGAATTAATTCACTATAATGCTGGCATTATGCCATTTTGTTGGGTTCTCACATCCAATTTATTTCTGTTAACTTTCCCCATCTGGAACCCTTGGTCTTGGTCTTCATGTCTCTTTCAAACCCCAAAATTAAATTTTTTGGAGTCAAGCCTTCATTGTTGGGATCACGGTCCCTCGTTCCTAGCATCTCATGCCTGAAGCTCAAATTGGCACCAAAATCCATTCTACAGTAAAATTTACAATTTCAATAGGATTTTGGACTTTGTGTTCTGGGATTCCTATCCCTATATTACCATTCTTAACATGGAGGCATTTTACTGGATCCCCGATCCAATATATCTAACCTTATTTCCCTGCAATCCCTTTAAATTTAGTGTCCTTAGACATCGTATCCTATGACTCCATTCCTAATCATCCCTCCTTTTTAAAACGACGAGCATACACAAATGCTACACCTCAGTTCTCAGAGTAATATTTATAAGTAAAGTGTTAATTGCATTGTCACATATTATTGATTATGTTTCCTTGTGTTTGTAGGATAACTATAAACACTTAAAGTCATCTTATAACATGTTTATTAATTAAATTTTATTAAATTAATATTCCTATAACATTATAGTTAGTTTTATTAATTATTTCTTATTATATTCATCTACGTATTTAAATAAATTTATTTATTTAAATAATTTCAATGCCTAAAGTATTTAAAATTAATTTAAATACTATCCCCTCTAATGTGTTAAATTTAATTTAATTCATGTCCCTTCATAAATCCCTTTTCAAACAAATCCAAATCTATTTAAATCTCACATATCTCCAAATATTCTTCTAAGATTTGATCATTCCAAATTTAATTTGAACTTAATCTAATCCCAACCTAGAAACCTAGTCTACACCCATCACCTCACTTGCTAAACCTACTCTTGTTGCTAATAATTCACTAATCACACTTAACAAGTGATTCCTAACCTCATTAACCCCTAATTATTTGCTCACACATGTATGGAAAACTCCTCCCAAGGAAGCCACCAAAATCCCTTAAATTCTCTTACATTCTTGTCCCCCACTCCTTTCTCCCATGTTTCTCACACGTGTGAGAAACCTTGGGCCCTTCAAACCTTAAAATCCCATCTTGTCACAAGTTGAGTTTTGCATGACCATCCCTTTTAGCCTATCACGTTTCTCCTTATGTGGCTCCTATGTTGATGCCACATAAGTGTTACCTCATCCAAGCCCTCACCATTTCTCAAAAATTCTATAAATAGGAGCCTTTCCTTTTGAATTTTTCATCTCTCACATTTGTATTGTTATCATGCTAGTTTTGTTTTAGAGTTTTTAATGAGTTCTTAGCATTTCAGTCTTTGAATCTAGATATTACATGTTAGGATAATGTAAAATTAATCTTAGTTTGTGGTAAAAATTGCATACCATTATAGTCTATAGCTTGAATATTCATTTTCATCATTGGTGAAAGCTTGAGAAAAGTTCCTCATACTTGTTCTTGAGTTCTTCATCACTCCATTAGGTTTCATCTTAGGATCATCCATTGTAATTTAAAGAAATCTAGTGGGATTTGATATTGTGTTGGGAGAGCACACCCACAATTATCTCTAAGAGAAAATCAACAAGGCATTAGATGCCCTTGTTTGGCTCATCAGAGGTTGTGGTGAAGACTTTGTGTTTTGTTTCAAGTTTCATAGCATGTTTAGTGTAGATTGATTAATTTTTACTTACGTTTTCATGTAAGAGCTTGTTCCACATAGGAAGGTTTTCAATGCATACATTTTGGCATGCCTTTTGGGACCCACATCCCTTAATACCTTTTCAAATTTTCAAAAATATGTGACTTTTGTGCCCATATTCTGCATCAATGTCTCTTCCTTGGGCAATGGCGTAGCTATTTCTAAATCCTTGTCTATGCAAATACTAATCTGCCTAGATGCCAATCCGTGTAACCTTCAAATCATCATCTCTACCTGATAAGTTTACCGACTACTGTTGGGGATTTTTAAGCATTTTTTGTAATTTTAGAATTTATTACATTCGGTTTTTTGACAAACACCTAGTTTTATGACGTTAAATGCTACTGAAAATTTGAATTTTTGAATCATAGTTTAACCATCTTTCTTGTGCACATAAATAGACGTCTTCACTCTAGAATTATTGTCTACATAGATCAAAATTTCCACCCTGAAACCTCCGTGTATGCTCCTCAGGATAAGTGTAGGTAAATCAACACGTATTTATTAAATTCTTAGTTTTCTGTCTTTGACTGCAAACCATCATCTGCGTAGATCAACATCTACATAGATCATCATCTACGTCTAAGAACCAACATCTCCTCTTGGTTATAGAAAGATTTCATTTTTTGCTAATTTTTGTGTTACTAATATGTGATCTATTACAACATTTCAGGTTTGAAGATATTGAAACTACTAATAAATTTTCATGCAAGTTCCATGTTAGGATATTGTAAAATTAATCTTAGTTTGTTTTAAAAATTGCATACCATTATAGTTTATATCTTGAATATTCATTTTCATCATTGGTGAAAGCTTGAGAAAAGTTCCTCATACTTATTCTTGAGTTCTTCATCACTCCATTATCTTTCATCTTAGGATCATCTATTGCAAATGCAAGAAATCTAGTGGGATTTGTTATTGTGTTGGGAGAGAACACCCACAATTATCTCTAAGATAAAATGAACAAGGCATTAGATGCCCTTGTTTGGCTCATCAGAGGTTGTGGTGAAGACTTTGTGTTTTGTTTCAAGTTTCATAACATGTTTAGTGTAGATTGATTAATTTTTACTTACGTTTGCATGTAAGAGCTTGTTCCAAACAGACAAGTTTTCAACACATACATTTTGGTATTCCTGTTGGGACCCACATCCCAACATACCTTTTCAAATTTTCAAAAATATGTGACTTTCATGCCCAGATTCTGCATCAATGTATCTTCCTTGGGCAGAGGCATAACTATTTCTAAATCCTTGTCTATGCAAATACTGATTTGCGTAGATGCCAATCCATGTAACCTTCAAATCATCAGCTCTACCTGATAAGTTTACCAACTACTGTTGGGGATTTTTAAGCATTTTTTATAATTTTAGAATTTATTACATTTGGGTTTTTGACAAACACCTAGTTTTATGATGTTAAATGCTTCTAAAAAATTGAATTTTTGAATCATGGTTTAACCATCTTTCTTGTGCACATAAATAGACATATTCAGTCTAGAATCGTTGCCTAGATAGATCAACATTTCCACCCTAAAACCGCCATTTACGCTACTCAAGATAAGTGTAGGTAAATCAACACGTATTTATTAAATTATTAGTTTTTTTTATCTTATACTGCAAACCATCGTATGCATAGATCAACATCTACATAGATCATCATTTGCATCTGAGAACCAACATCTCCGCTTGGTTATAGAAATATTTCATTTTCTACTGATTTTTGTGATACTAATATGTGATCTATTACAACATTTCAGGTTTGAAGATATTGAAACTACTAATAAATTTTCATGCAAGTTCCATGGAGTAATTTTTGGAAAATGAACTTGTTTTTTTAAACATTTTCCTTTGAATGTATGTTTCTTTAAGGTCAATTTACCTCATCCAATCTTGAATACATTAAGGGAATGAACCTCACAAACTCTTGAATGACTTAAGGCAATCAAACACATATTTCTTACATGATTTCCTCTTTTGCTTGTATGGGAAATAAATTGAACTTGCATACTTAACCATACTATTGTGTCTTTTTATTAGGTAGAAAAAACTTAGTTTCTCTAATTAAGTTCAATTTGTATTGAATTATTTTTTATGTGTTTGAAGAAGTATTTCTTAACAATTCTTTTGAGCTATTTGTCATTAGATAGATCCCTTAATTTACATTATGATACGATTACAATATAGGTGTATCCTCTCCCCTCGCCTTCATGGATGTTGGGTGGAGAGAAAGGTTAACTTAATCTAGCTTCTAGAGAGGCCTATCTAGAGGGTACGCTTCCCCTTTAGAGGATGACCTCAAACTGGTAAATGCCCTAGCCAGTATAGAAATGAGACACTGAACAAAAACTTATCACAATCTCATTAAGATCGAGTGTGGTGTGTGGATGATATTTCAGATTGGGAAAATAGTGCCTAAGGAGCCAACATGGTCCACTAAAGACTTAAGTGTCTCATATACGTACAAACTGATTAGGGGGACACCACATATCTTACTAGCAACTGTTAATTAGTAGCCTACCCACTTCACCTACAAATGGTGACTTATTATAGTGCAAGGGGATGTAAGATTATCCCCCCAATATTCCCATCATATGTGTCTCAGGGTATTATGTTGTGAAAGAGATCTCCATAGAACAACGACAATACCTGCAAAAAGGAAAAAAACATAGGTGCCCTTTCGGAGGTGAGACTATTGTATGAGCTGAAGGACTACCGAGAAATGGGCCTATAATATTCCATGCGAATCCAATTCCTTGAGGTATCTGCTATTTGTATTGTCTTTGTTGTGTTAAACCATGTAAAAACATATGTGGCTTGAAAAAGTCACTTGAACATACACACATAAAAATTCTCAATTTGTATTAGTTTCATGATTTCATAAATGCTTGTCTCTTGCAAGATTGACTTGTCCCTTGCAGGACTATTTTTTGAATGTGTGTTTGCAAAATTGAATTTTCCCCATTTGAATCAAGGTACACTTAGAGTAGTATATATGTTAAGGTGTGATTTAAATAAGTTCTTTCCATTGAAAAAATCAAACCAAATTAGTCAATTATTAGTCAAAACTTAGTCAATCCTTGAAATTTTCATATATTTTCCCAATCTTCGTATTTGACTTGCAATCCCCATCTTTGCAGATCAACATTTGGATTTGGGAATCATCTTCACCAGAAAATAGAGAGCTTCAGAATACTGTCAAGATTTCACATTTATAGTTTTCTGGAGGTTCCCAAAATCACTTTTCTCAATTCATCAATGTTTACCTCCAAAATCAATTCTCTCTAGGCTATGCCTAATTCTTGAAAGCAAAAAAGGGTCAAAATTCAATTATCCCTTGCCTATAGAGAGGAGAAGACATTTGATTGAACCATAATATGGAAACAACATGTCATGCAAGAAACTCAAGTTTGTGCCAAACAAGTTGAGAGATATGAAATGATGGTTTTCAACAACAAAGTTGCAAATTTCATTGCCAAATTTCAAGTGAACTAAGATTTAATTTCACCTTCAAGAGAGGCCTACGATGACCATAACTAGACCTTTTCATCACTTCATCAATTTTTCACTATTCTGGCCTTCCATTACATCCCAAATCTTTGTACTTTTCACTTATAAATATCATCATTCTTTTGGATCAAATCTTAATCTTGATCAAATTTAATCAATTCTTCACACCTTCATCAAGATCCTATAAATATTTATGTTTGAAGATTATATCAAAGTTTTATTTAGACCCTTATCCTTATCAATCTTGGTTGAATTGCATTACTTGAGAACATTATCTATCTTGAGTGGTCAATTTGATCTAATTAATATCATGTCTTTCTTGGGATCACCAGTCTATCTCCAAGTAGAAGAAATATATCATCAAATCATCCAATATTTGTGATCAACAAGATCTCATTTCACTAAGGTTATCCAAAACCTTCATCACCCAAATTGAATCAAATTGAGTCCCTTCCCTCACCATCATCTAATCACCAAAATCAATCATCTTGAGGCCTTCCCCTCATAATAAAACAAGTCCAAGTCATTGATCCTATTCCTAAGTTCATCCTTCATCCATTATAAAATCTCCCATTCATCTCATTTTTAAGACTTAATCTTTCATCTTTCATCCTTCAAAGGTCACAATTGTATGGTTGTAACTTGATCAAAATCTAAAACATGAGGCACACTCTAGGAAATACCAACCATGATGATGAGAATTATTTTTCTCATTAATTCTTCCATGATAATGTAGCACAAGTTGAGGACATAACTAAATCCCTAGAGGAAACAAATTGGTGGATCAAGATGAAAGACCTACCCAGGTGAATGACTTCCTTAGTGATCCATACAATTTGGAGATGGCTGAAAAGGCTATTAGCCAAAAAAGTGGGGAAATATTCATGAACCTTATCAAGAGTGGTGTCACAGTACCTCCTAATCTTCATGAGTCCCTCCTTATCAACAATATCATCAGGGATACAACAACTGAAAACATGGCCAAAGCCTTAGCCACCTAGGCAACATCATCACAAGATAGAGGTAAGGCCTCTTCTAGTGGGCCTTCTACATAAATTCCCATATCAACCTCAAAACCAACATTTCAATTGATGGGTGAGAAAATTTAACAAATCATTAGTGTTTTACCCAACAAAAATTCACACAATAGAACCCACACCACAAGGAAAACATCTACTATAGTCGGTGCTAGTGTCTTCAACATAGGTCAAACATCAATTCCTTTATCCACACATCAAGACACATCATCACAACTCACATTTCCTTCATCTTCCATAAAGACATTGGTGCAGGGGAAAAAGTGGTTCATAGGCTAAATTATTGTTTTTTAAGCCTTTAAGGAAATATTATCATATCTTGTAAGCCTTAAGGAAACCTAGTATAGTTTGGTGTAAGATGACCTATAAGGTCCATTAATTTTGTTGTGAAATGGAATAAGCCATAGGGAAATGTTATGAGCCCTAGTACACTCCTTGGTCATGTAATATCAAAGGTCCATGAGGCCACATAATATGTTTAGGGATAATTTTAAAGTGTTTAGTATAGGTGGGAGTCTCATCGATTCCAAAATCTTGCTCAAATGTGCAAAATTGCAAAAGATGTAAAAGTTGCAAAAGTTGCACTTTTCAACTTTGCAACTTTTGGGAGAAACTTTTCCAAGATTGTGGTTGATGGTTCCATGGGTCTTTTTAGGTGGTTGTAAATTCTCCAAGGGAGTTTTAAATGCCTTGGAACCAATATGTAGAGGTTGTTGATCATTTTGAAAAGAAAAGCTAAGTTTTTCTCTCTAATTATTATGTTTTTCCTGTTAATTTGTTGTTTCAGAGTAGTGTATGATTCTGTACGGATTGGTAGAAGAAATCCAAGGGCTTGATGGTGTAATATGATGTTTTATTTTTCATTTTATTTTGGTTTGAAATTCTGAAGTTTTCATAGATAGGAGTAGTATTAGTTTGATTCAAAATGGGTCTCTAAATCGTGAATTTGAGGGTTTGCATGCAAAAGGCCCTAAATTCTAACATTGCTCCATGGGAGCACGCTAAATATTTGGAAAATTTTAGAATAGATTTTATTTTAGTATTTTTTTCATTTGTTAGGGTTGTGGAGGTAGAAACACCATCTTTCCCATGATGCCCTAGGCTTGGCATGAAGAATGTGACAAGCCTGATGCAAGGAAATGGTGTATAGTTTATACAAATGTAGGTGTGTGAGTGATAAATGTGTAGGAAAGGACACTTGGAGGTCATACAATCCTAATCCAAGTGTTTTTGGTTCACTCCTAATCAACTAGTGAAGATTTCTTGTAAGTTCTTTGAGATAGACTAATATAGACTTAGGAAGACCTAATTTGGACACCTATGAGTTGACCTAACCAATCAAGGAACCCAAAACCTATTTTGGAGTATTTCAAGGGGGGGATAAAGGGTATCCAAAACTAGTAATATATGTTAGGGTTATGTAGGAATATTAAGAAAGATCCCCAAAAAACTCATGAATTAGGCCTAATGTAATTAGGTCTCTATTAGGCCTTTTACTAACAAGGTTGGCTTGTGAATTTCTTAGAGTAGAATCAAAGGCTAAAGGAGCATGAAACACAGAGGAAATAAGGTGAATCACATCCACACATGGTCTGCTAAAATTCCATGGAAATATCCTAAGTGCAAGGGTTTGGGTGCTTGAGAGAGGAAGTGAAATAAGAGGCTCTTGGATCTCCTAGAGAAGTGAGGATTGTTTTGGGAAGAAAGGCCTTGGAAGGAGCCCTAATAAAATTCCCACGAAACCTTGGGAAGGTGGAGAATAAATTTGCAAAGAAATAACCATTGGATGGTTCAAAGATCCTAGAAGACATCATAGCAAGACAATTTCATTCAAGACCCCAATTCCATCTGCATCAGAGTGGTATCACAGCCAAATATTTATTTAGATTTGGTGTATGTCATACTTAGAATAATTAGAGGCTAGTTTAATTCCTCTAATGGCTATTACCCAAGATTTCATTAGGAAGATGGTGGAAGAAATTATCTTAGAAGCCAGATTGAGAGAAGAGGATAAAGGTGACCCCAGACCACAAGAAGGAGAAAGCTAAGGTGGTGACACAGTGGGGAGATGAGACAAATATAGAAGAAGATGAAGAAGAAGAAGTAAAGTTAGAGAGGACAACAGAAGAAATGAAAAAAGATCAAAAGATGTTCTTTGATGCCTTCAAATCTATAACCAAGGATAAACTTGAAGTTTTACCTCTCTATGGTGGGAACCTAAATGTAGAGGAATTACTAGACTAGATTGAAGCACTGAATAACCACTTTGACTACAAGGAAGTTTTAGAAGAAAAGAGGGTAAATTTGGCTCAGTCAAGATTGAAGGGCTCAACTTTAGTATGGTGGAATAAGATGCAAGAAGAAAGAGTGAAAGAAGGCAAGAGTAAGATTACATCATGGGAGAGAATGAAGATAAGGCTCAAATCTCAATTTCTACTAGGGGACTATAAAGTGAAAATGCACAAGAAGTTGCAAAACTTGAGACAAAGGGACTTAGATGTAAGTTCTTACACTAAGGAGTTCTATAAGCTCAGTTTGAGGGATAGGAAACAAGAAGGTGAATTTCAGAGGTTATCTAGGTACCTTAATGGACTTAGAGAAAACATACAAGATAAAATAATTATCCTCACCGTTGATACAATACACAAGTGCTTCCAATTAGCACTGAGGGTAGAGGAAAAGATAAGGAGAAGAGGATAACAAAGCCAAAGGAATAGAGGTAGAAGAATTTTTAGGGGTAGAGGACATTTGGTAGAAGGAAAAATTTCCAAAGTTATAAATATTTAGAGATTAGTACAGATTCACCACATAGAGGTGGACAATTCAGAGGCTCATTCAGAGGAAGGAACAATGGAAGTGGAAGATTTGGAAACCAAGGGAAAGGTTCCACTATATTCACTAGAAAGTGTTATAATTTCCACCAAGTGGGACATACTATGAGTAGATGTCCTAAAAAAATCTACTAGTTCATCCATGGGAGAAAGCAGAACTCAACTAGTGTAGTAAGAAGATACTCAAAATGTAACCTCACCCATAAGCAAAGCATAACCTATCTTGGATGGTGAGAATTTGATGCTGAGAAGGAAATTGTTGAAGATCCCTCACTCCAAGGATCCTCCTCAAAGTAAAAGACTCTTCAAAACTACTTATAAGTCTCATGGTAAAATTTCCAAAGTCATTGTGGATTCAAGGTCTACTAAGAATATATTAGCAGTTGAAATGGTAGAGAAGCTTAATATGAAAAGATTACCCCATGTGAAACTTTATAAGATATCTTGGCTTACTAAAGGGAAATATGTGTTAGTTGATAAACAAGCATGGGTATACTTTGAGATAGGGGAATATAGGGATAGAGTGCTATGTGATATCTTTCCTATGGATGCATGTCACTTGTTGTGAGGACCGCCCTAGCAGTATAACATTAACGAAATCTATGATGGGGAGAACTCCTATGTTATAAAAAATGGAAAGAATTTTCAAATGGATCCACTCCTTGAACAAGGGTAAGGAAGTCATATGGTATCTAGTGTCATGTTTTTGAGTGGGAAGTAATTATTAACAATGATGAAACATGAGGGAAATCAGGGATATGCCATTATAGTCAAGCCTAAAGAGGAACCCAAAGAGAGAACAAAGAAGGAAGTACCACTAGAGGTGCAGAAGTTACTAGACCAGTACAAAGGCATAGTAGAAGATGAAGTTCCAGATTATTTTCCACTCATGAGAGATGTCAACCATCAAATAGACCTTATAATAGGATCTAACTTACCCACTAAAGCTTCCTATAAAATGGCACCAAGTCAAAATGAGGAAATTACCAAATAAGTCCAGTTATTGCTAGATAAGGGGTTCACAAGGAAGAGCTTAATACCAGGTGTTGTTCCCACTATATTTGTGCCTAAGAAATATTGAAAATAGAGGATGTATATAGATTCCAAAGCCATCAACAAGATAACTATAAGATACATGCTTCCAATGCAAAGAATATAAGACTTAATGGACAACTTGGGTGGAGCATGTTACTTCTCAAAGGTGGATTTGAAATCAGGATATCATAAGATAAGGATCAAACATGGTGATGAGTGGAAGACCACCTAAAGATTAATGAAGGGATTTATGAGTTTTTGGTGATACCCTTTGGGCTCACAAATACACAAGCTAGCACATTCATGAGGCTCATAAATGAAGTGTTAGCAAAATTTCTTGGTAAATTTGTCACTGTATACCTTTATGACATTTTGATTTTTAGTAGGAGCAACAAGGAGCATATCATACATTTGGTTTTGAAAATGAAGAAGTTGTAGGGAGCTAAGTTGAAGATCAACCTTAAAAAATGTGAGTTTATCAAAATAGAGCTTGTGTATCTTTGTTTTGTAGTTTCCCAAGGGTCTTTGAAAATGGATATCTCCAAAGTTGAGGCAATCCTTAATTGGTCAACTCCTAAGACAATAGGGGATGTTAGGAGCTTTCATGGTCTAGCATATTTTTACAAGAAGTTGTATGCATCCATACTAAATACCATCAAAGGGGGAACCAAGTGTCAATTTAAGTGGACAAAGGCTCCCAATAGAGGATTTAAACTATTGAAACAAAGAGTAGTAAAGTTACCCTCACTCAAGCTCCCTAATTTTAGCCAATTATTCACCGTGGAGTATGATGCAAAACACTTAAGCATAGGTGCAGTTTTGAGTCAAAATGGACATCTAGTGGCCTTATTTTTAGAAAAGTTGAATGAAGAAAAGAAAAAGTACTCTACCTATGACATAGAGCTCTATGCCATGGTACAAGCCATAAAACATTGTGACATTATCTACTACCTAAAGAGTTTTAATTTTTCACAGATAATAATGCACTTAGTTTTCTTAATGGATAAAACAAGTTGAATCAGAGACACCTTAAGAGGGTTGAGTATCTCCAAGCTACAACTTTACCATAAAACAAAAGAAGGGAACATCTAGAAAAGTGGTAGATGCACTGAGTAGAAGAGTGTTGACAATCCAAGAAGTAAAAATCCAAAGTGTAGGGATAAGTGAACTCAAGGATCTCTACCAGTGATAAGGATTTTGGAGACATTTATGTTATTTTTCTGATTGTACTAATGCCTATCGTGTTGTATATTCAGAATATATGGTGCAAGATAAATTTATCTTCAAAGGAGACCCACTTTGCATACCATAGTGCTCAATGAGGATTAATATCATGAAGTAAAAGTGCCAAGGATGTTTGGGAGGAAATTTTGGAATAGATAAAACTTTGGAGAAGGATAACAGATTCTACTTTTGGCCAAAACTTCAAGAAGGGGTAAGGAATTTTGTAGAGCAATGTGTTATTTGTTAGAGGGATAAAGGCACTTCTAGAAATCTAGGGTTATGACAACCATTGGTCATACCTCAAAGGCCATGGGAGTGTTTAAGTATGGACTTTATCCTAAGATTTCCAAGGACACCAAGGGGGTTTGATAGTGTCTATATTATAGTAGACAGATTTAGCAAGATGGCACACTTTGTGCCTTGTAGAAGCACTAATGATTCCTCCTATATAGCAGACCTTTTATTCAAAGAGATAGTGAGGATGCATGGTTTACCCCTCAACATAGTCAGTGATAGGGACACTAAGTTTGTGAGCCATTTTTGGTGAACTTGGAAGACTTGGTACCCAATTGTCATTTTCATTTCCATACCATCCCCAATCTGATGGACAAATTGAAGTAGTCAGTAGGTCATTAGGGGATATATTAAGATGTCTTATAAATTAGTATGGACAAGCCTGAGATTTGATCAATGGGAATGTAGAATATGCATATAATGATTCAATTAATAGAAGCACATAGGATCCCATTTGAGATTGTTTATGGTTGTCATCCCAAAGGTGTAATGGAATTAAGAGACATTAGTACACTAGCTCCTAGAAGTGCATAAGGGGACAAATTTGTAGAGAACATGCAAGAGATACATGCACATGTAAGGAATAGACTGCAAATTTTTTTAGAGAAGTATAAAGCTCATGCTACTAACACCAGAAGGGATGCTCAATTAAAGGTAGGTGACTTGGTTATGGCTTACTTGAGGAAACAAAAATTAACTAAGGCGCAACCTAGTAAAATCCTAATGAAAAAGATAGGTCCTCTTAAGGTTCTTCACAAATATGGTACTAATGCCTATGAAGTGGAATTTACACCTACTCTTGGCATTTCATCCATCTTCAATGTCAGTGATCTATACCCCTACAAAGGTAATCAACCAAACCAAAGTGCTGATGAAGTCATAGAAGCAAGTAAAGAAGATTGGGTACATGAATTACCTCCTAGTCAACCTGTAAAGTTGGAAAGTATCATTGATTCCAAAGTTATTAAGAAGATAAGGAAAGGAGTCTACTAAGAGTATTTAGTGAAGTGGGTAGGGATACCAGAATCTAATTCTATGTGGATGATAGAGTCAGCAATTCTGCAACATGGTACAACTGTCCAAGACCTTCTAACTCAAGAGACTTGAGTTTTCTCCTACACCAAGAGTATGGTGTAGGGGAACAAGTGGTTCATAGGCCATAATATTTTTTTTAAGACTTTAAGGAAATATTATCATATCTTTTAAGCCTTATGAGAATCTAGTATAGTTTGGTGTAAGATGATCACCTATAAGGTTCATCAATTTTATTGTGAAATAGAATAAGCCCCAAGGCAATGCTATAAGCCCTAGTGTAGTCATTCTTGGTAATGTCATGTGAAAGGTCCAGGAGGTCACATAAGATGTTTAAGGATCATTTTTAAGTGTTTAATATAGGTGGGAGTCTCATAAATTCCAAAATCTTTCTCAAATGTGCAAAATTGTAAAAGA
This sequence comes from Thuja plicata, assembly GCA_018584345.1. Taxonomy (NCBI): domain Eukaryota; kingdom Viridiplantae; phylum Streptophyta; class Pinopsida; order Cupressales; family Cupressaceae; genus Thuja; species Thuja plicata. The sequence continues at coordinate 1,364,220 of MU226802.1, forward strand.
TGTAAAAGTTGCACTTTGCAACTTTGCAACTTTTGGGAGAAACTTTTCCAAGATTGTGATCGATGGTTCCATGGGTCTTAGGAGGTGGTTGGAACTTATCCAAGGGATTTTAAAATTCCTTGGAACTGGTTTGTGGAGGTTGCTGATCATTTGGAAAAGAAAAGTTAATTTTTCTCTTCAATTATTGTGTTTTTTCTTGTTAATTTTTTTGTTTCAGAGTAGTATATGGAATTAGTATAAGAAATCCAAGGGAATGGTGGTGTAATATTATTTTTTAATTTTAATTTTTTTGAAGTTCTAAAATGTTCAAAGATAGGATTAGTATTAGTTTGATTCAAAACGGGTCTGTAAATCCAAAATTTGAGGGTTTGCATCCAAAAGGTCCAAAATTCTAACATTCCTTCATTGGAGCATGCTGAATCTTTGGGTAGTGTTATAATATATTGTATTTTAGTAATTTTTTTAGGTGTTAGGGTTGTTGAGGCAGAAACACCATTTTTCCCATGATGCCCTAGGCTTGGCATGAAGAATGTGACAAGCCTGGTGAGAGGAAATGGTGTATAGTTTATACAAATGGAGGTGTGTGGGTGTGATAAATGTGTAGGGAAGGAATATGGGAGGTCATACAAGCCTAATCCAAGTGTTGGTGGTTCACCCCTAATTTACTGGTGAATATTTCTTGTAATTTCTCTGTCATAGACTAGTACATACCTAAGAAGACCTAATTTGGACACCTATGAGTTGACCTAACCAATCAAGGAACCTAGAACCTATTTTTTAGTATTTCAAGGGGGGATAAATGGTATCCAAAAATGGTAATAGATGTTAGGATTATTTTTGGAAGATTAATAAACATCCCCATAAACACATGAATTAGGCCTAATGCAAATAGGTCTCTATTAGGCTTGTTACTGACAAGGTTGACTTGTGAAGTTCTTGGAGTAGAATCAAAGGCTAAAGGAGAATTAAAAAAAGAGAAAACAAGGTGAATCACATCCACACATGGCATATTGCAATTCCATGGAAAGATCCTAAGTGCAAGGGTTTGGGTGCTTGAGAGAGGAAGTGAAACAAGAGGCTCTTGGAGAGGGAGATTGGATCTACTAGATAAGTGAGGATTTTTTGGGAAGAAAGGCCTTAGAAGGATCCCTAAGAAAAGTCCTAGGACACCTTGGGAAGGTGGAGAAGAAATTTTAAAATAAATAACCATTGGATGGTTCAAAAATCCTAGAAGACATCATAGAAAGAAAGTTTCATTCAAGACCCTAATCCCATCTATATTAGACATCCAATCAACATATATCCCAAGCTTATCATTACAAACCTCCTCCTACAATCATAAGGAAATCAACTGGAATTTTAGCCTCACAATTTGGAGGTGGAAAATCTTTTGGACCACAATTCAGATCTCACAATCCTCTCAATTTATCTCAGTAGGCCAATTATCTTAAGAACCTTGTGCACAACATGAAAAATGATGGGAAGAAAGAATTCTCTTTTGATTAAATATTCCCCTACCCCTTTGACAAGTCAATCACCATGAAACCTTTTCCCCTGAACTTTGAGATCCCTAAATTTGATAAGTACGAAGGGGAAAGATGTATGGGCCATCATCTCAAAGAGTTTTATGTTGCATGCCAAGAGGTTGCCTAAAACAAGAATAATCTAAAAATACTCTTCACTAGGAGTCTTATTTGCCCCAATCTTGAGTGGTTCATGGTCCTTCCTCATGGGTCAATATCTACCTTCTTTGACCTCATAGAGAATTTTGTTGCACAATATTCCAACAACATCGAACATCAAGAATCATTGAGTGACTTGTGCAACACCAAGCAAAGGAATTGAGAAACCTTTTCCAATTATCTATAAAGATGGAGACACCTTGAAAATTGGATGCCTTGGAAAATACCTGACCATCACTTGATCGATATTTTCACTAGGAACTTGGTACCTGAAATGTCATTCCTAGTGAAAATAGCTTTACCTAACAACTTTGAGTCCCTTGTTAAGAAAGGGAAAAAAATTGAGGATGAACTCTTGCAAAAGGGTGCCATTAAACATTATACCCTTTCTAACAATGATAAACCTAAGTTTTGGACAAAAAAAGGAGTTTTAAATGATGGAGTGACAGATGCCAAACATGTCCAAAATGTCAAGGAATCCAATCAAGGAAATCAAAATAATTGCATTGATCACAAAAAATACAACAATTAGAAAAATGTATCATAAGAGAAACAATCTCAACAATAGCCTTGCAATCGGTCCTATTTGTTTCCTCATAATAGAAACAACAACAATAGTTTCAATCATTAACATGGTTGAGCATATACTTCTCTTGTAGGACCTCTCGACATCATATTTCAAAAGCTTGTTGATCAAAGCCTCATGGTGTTTCCAAACACTAGGCCTTATGACAAGAATAAACCAAAATCCTCTTTGTATAAGGATAATTAGTGCTACTATTATCATCACATCAAGGGTCATGACACGAAGATATGTATGAAGTTAAAAAAAATTGTACATAACCTTATTGAAAATGGAAAGATCTAAGTTCAAGGAAAATCACCATCATCATCAAATTCTCAACTCAAGATCTATAGTAATCCCTTCCCCAAGTATGATCAAAACAAAACCTCATCCTTGAAGGTTATTCCCTATGAATAATCCACCAAAAAAATGATGGGTTTTGACTAATTGTGTGGAAATATTGAGGATAATAACATCTTTGACTTTGATTCCCCATGTGCCCACATTGAAGAATCTGAAAACCATGTATACACCCTTAAGCTTAAGGGTGTAGTTTGTAATGCAACCACTCACAAAGATAGAGTTACTATCCAAGCCACTACTCCACTAGTCACACCATCCACTTCCACAAGACCAACTTCATGGTATGACCCTTTTTCACAACTTTGGAATACTCACACATAAATATCCATCCTTGAATTCACTTGTACATAAATAAATCCTTGAGAAATATCTCCTTGAGTCCCACATTCCTAAAAACATTAGTGCCTCACAATTCCAAGCCATGATCGGGAACTTAGCCGCACAAAAAAACATAGTATTCAATGATAAATATTTTTTTGGTCTTGACCCATATCACAATAAGCCCTTACACATTGAAGCCCTCATCCATTGCCACAAAATAAAAAGGGTCCTTATAGATTGTGGATCCGGTTTGAATCTTTGTACCTTGAAATGAGAAGATAGTTGTGGATCCCTAAATATCTTCTTGATGTTTGAAAGAGGATAAACATCAAGGCCTATGATGGTAGAGAACGATAATCTAAGGGGTTGATCACGTTACCTCTTCAAGTGGATCTCAAATTGATTGCAACTACTTGTCAAGTCTTGGATCTTGACTTTAGGTGTACCTTCCATATTTCATCAATTCTTGAAGTTCCTACACAAAGGAAAAGAATTCACAATCCCTATGGATCTTAGCCTTTCCAATACTACAAATGAATAGAAGGAAAGAAAACCCACTTCTATCCAATAAATGAGTTTGTCAGACCTGCGAAAAAAGAGAAACCTCCCAAAACCTCTACTGAGAAACTTCCAATTCAAGAAAATGAAAAAAAAATAAACCAATGAGGCCTCTACATCTAAATATCCCAAAGGAAAGGAAAAGGTCACTGAAGAAAAGATCTCTGAATATGAGAATAAATTCAAGTTCACTAACCAAGCAATAACAGAATAAAAGTTTGAGAATTCCTTCTGCATTGGCCAACTCCCTCTTTCCCCAATATACCATGGTATACCTTACCAAATATTTCCTAAAAATAAACAAGGTATTGTATAATGTAATAGAACTACTTTTAAACATTAGGGATCCCTTGGCAATGGACATATGGAGTCTGATATCCTATCATGGCTCTAAAAAGATGGAGAAGATGATCCTATGAACATACCCAAGGGATAATATGTTAAGGCCACTCCCATTATTGAGAGTATGGGATATCATAGAATAGGTCTTCGTTAAAATTAATAAGGAATGAAAATGCCAATAATAGAAACTGGCTATCCTTGAGGTAGAGGACTAGGCTCCCTTTAAACCAAGCTGCCCGCAACCAATTCCTATGAGGTTTCTTCTGATTTTGGACCTGAGGAGGAATTATATGAAGTCCCCTTTGAGTATATTGAGAGTGAGGTATCTATACCAACCATGTCCTTACTATCACATTAGTTGACCTTTCATCCCATAGATTCCCACTAAAACATCCTGAACTCATCAGTTAGGACCAACAAGACTCACCACCTACCTTGGATTTATGTAATTTAAATGAGGTAGTTTTATCTCTTTTAGGCCTAAGAGATCTCCAAGATTATGAAAATCAAATCCACTACAATGAGAAAGCCTACTTTGGTAGAAATTCAAGTCTCTTAGTCACAAAAAGAAAAAAAACAAAATAAAAAATAAAAAAGGCAAACAAAATTAAAAATAAAAAAGGCAATGAAACGTCTAATGAACTATAATTGATTGAATGATCGAAGATGACAAAGATGATGATCACCAAGCTATAGAAAGTAAATGAAAAACATTAAATCAGTTAATGTATTGTATTTTCATTGATGTCAACTTGATATGGTATGATTTCTCATACACATATTGTCACAACACTTAAAGATCTGAAGAGACAAAGCTTTTGTTGTCAGTAATCATATACATCAAGTGATAGTAAACCCTGATGGACAATGAACCCTGAGCACAAAAGTTCACATTGTTAATTGATGTATATTGTTACCTAAGCAAGTGATACCTAAGAAAGAATTACCAAGCTAACTATAGTTATCAACAAACAAAGCTAAAGTTGATGCCTAAGCTATCTACAGTAGTCACCGAGCACAACTAAAGTGTTGACCGACAGGAACTGAAGTTAGAAAATGACAAAAAAAATTAGCTGGAAAAGCTATATTTAGAGTTATTTTATTGATTACTTTTATTTCACCGATCACATAAAAGCTAAAGATAAGAAGGAGATTTAAAGCATGTTTTATTCAGAAAATAAGGAGAGATTTAAAGAATAAAACTAAAGCAAGCATGACAAGCTTTACGGATCAAGAAGTGATCAACGAAGAAAACACGAAGGAAAAGAAATAGTGAAATTATATCTATATAAAGAGACAAGTAATTCATAATGAGAAGAGGAATGATGAGGAAAATTCTGGTGAAGATAGAAGTCTTCATGCAGATCTGATCATACAGGCTGAAGGACAGAGCCAAGAATTTTGTAGACATCAAGCAATAAAGAAGCAACAACATTCACTGAGCAGAAAGAAGTGGAGCAAAGGAATTGAAGATAAAATTGATCAAAAAGGTATTATGGACTTATAATAGATCTAAAAATCTGCAATTCAAAGTTATATTATTGAACAGATCATATACTGATCCAGTTTAACCATTGATTTAGAAAATTTCTTAACAGGGTTAGATTTAACCATCCTTAATATATTGAGATACATCCCAAGGAGTATCAAAAGGTTTTCATGTTGACAACATAGTGAATGCTAGGTCAAGTGACAAACTATTAGTTTTAAATCCTCTAACAAGGTCACACTTAACAGTGTGTTTGTAACCTTTAAAAGGGTTGGCTCTTCACTGAGCTCACTTCAGAAGAGTGAAAATCTTGGGTTACCAGTCCCAAGTAGTTTTCTCCCTTAATAGGGTTTCCACATTAAAAATCCATGTGTCGAATGTGTATATGGTTCATTTCTTTGATGTTTTTCTTTACACATTACTAAAACAAGATTGATCGGTTAACACTAAGTTATATACTGATATTCGGTAAAGGTTAAAGAAAGATAAAAATTCTATTCGGTAAAGCTTAAGAAAATGATGAATAGTATATTATCCAAGAGGTATATATGTGTTAGACTCACACAAGGCATACATATTGTAGGAATTAAGATAACTAGAGGTTTTATATTTGTGGTATAAATATTTGGTTGAATTATTGGATTGATTTTTGAGGCCACTGATTCACCNCCCCCCCCCCCCCCTCTCAATTATTCTAAGAATTGGTATCAAAGATTGTGTGCTTGGAAGAGAGTTTTAAGACTCAATCTTAAGATCACAAGATGAGAAAAAGGGATGTGCCCAAGTTGAACAAGGACAACTTTTCATCACGAAAAATAAGGATAAGACTCCACCTATCAGGTATTAGAAATGATGCCACACAGTACTTAGATACTAAATTTTTTTTACCTACTAGACCTCTAATAGTTGATAAATTAAGAGAGAAGCATGAGCACAATTCTATGATGATAGAAATTGCTTCCTCACTCTCTGATGCTGAATTTCAAGATCTCAAATCATGCACCACTGCAAAGAAAATGTGGGACAAATTCAAGCTAGTACATGGAGGAGATAAAAATGTGCTAAGAGCTAGAGCTGAAAGCCTAAGAGGAAAGTTTGATGATCCAAGAATGAAAGAAGGAGAAAACATCACTTAGTACAACTACATAATCAAAGAGGTTGTTAATTCTATTTGAGGAGTAGGAGGTGTACTTGAAGAAGAAAAAATGATAAGTAAAATCCTAAGAACCTTACTATTTGTTTATGCTATTAGAGTATCTTCTCTACAACAAATGAGAGCAGTTGCAAATAAAAATGTCACTCTAGATAGTTTAATTGGTAGACTTATTTCATTTGAGATGAATAACTTTGACAACAATGTCTTACCATCTATTGAGTATGCATTCAAATCTTCTTTAAAAATAAGTAAATCAAGTCATAAACACACTATGAGAAATGATAGTGAAAGTGATAGTGATTGTAGACGTCCAAAAATATTAATATTATTATTAATATTAAATTCTCTCTTATTCCTCTAACTATTTAATTCAATCAATTAAATAGTTTCATTTGCTAGTATTTATCAATAATCTAAATACTATTCTAATGTATTTTATTTAAATACATTTGCCTCACAAAATCCCCTTTTTAATAAATTTATATTTATTAAAATCCCTTCATATTCCTAATTCTTCTAAACTATGATTTATTCAAATCTAATTTGAATTATAATCTAAACCCTGGCTAGGAACCTATTAATCCAACCTAGAGACCTACCCTAAGCCTACCCTATTCCTACTCTACTCCCATCACCTCACTTCTTAAGCATGCTTCCCTACCTAACTATCCTCCAATTATAATTAAAAGGTGATTCCTAACCTTTTTAAGGCTAATGGAATGCTCACCCACATGGGGAAATTCTCTCCAAAAAGGTCACCTATTCCTCTTAAATTCCTCTTACAAGTTTGTCTCCCACTTGGAAATCTTGAGCCACTCAACATTTAATGCCAAGTTTGACTCAAATTTAGCCATCCCTTCAAGCCTACGTGTCCCTTATGTGGCTATTATGTGGATTCCACATAGATGCCACCTCATCCAATCCCTCCTCTTCTCTCCCAAAATTCTATAAATAGAGGCCTTCTCCTCTTCATTTTTCATCTCTCAATTTGCATTGTTATCATGCTATTTTAATGTTAGGAGTTCATTTCTAGTTTCTCATACTTTTATGTTTAAATCACATAGAAATTACATGCTAGGATCATTTTGGTGAATCAATCATAGTTTCCTTTTTATGCATTGATTTTCAATCATAGTAGCTCAATCATTTGGAGAAGTTTGAGGCTAGTTGTTCCATACTAGTTCTTGAATCTCTCTCTCATCCAATCATGCATTCAAGAGTTGCATTGCTTGGTGATTCATTGTATTTGTGTGTTTGAGAGAGCACACCCACATTCAATCAAGAAGAACAAATCAAACAAGAAAAAATAGGGTGTTTACTTGTTTTAGTTCAATCTGATGTTATTTGGTGTTCTTTGTTGCTTTCTTATACTTCCATGTGATTTTGAATTGATTACATGTGATAACCCATTAATCTTGTATGTTTGAGTTTTCTCCCAATAGATAGAAGAATTCCTCATACACAGTGATGAACAAGAAACTTGATGAGATTGAAGCACTAATGGCTAGAAGATTGTAGAGAGGCAAAGGTAGATACAAAGGTAAATTACCAATGGTATGTTTTAATTGTAAAGAGATTGGAAACTTTGCTGCTATATGTCCTAACAAAAGAAAAGAAGACATAAACAATGACAGATCTTATGAAAATAAGTTTGACAGAGGTGATGAACAAGATTACCGAAGCAACCATCAATCTGATAGAATAGATAACCGAGGCTACAAGGACAAAGGCAAGAAGGCTTGTTACATGGATGAGAAAAAAGATGAGAATACTGACACCGAATTTGATGAAGATATTGAGGTGGTATTTGTTTCTATGAAGGATGATTCATAACAAGAAGAAAGGTATTTTGAAATTGCACTCATATCTAAGATTAATAAAAATTATGTCTGGATTATTGATAATGGATGTACTCACCACATGACTGAAGATTAGGAAAAGTTTGAAACTTTTGAATATTATAATGGTGGATCAGTAAGAATGGGTAATGAATCACCTTGTTTGGTTGAAGGTAAAGGAACAATCATGTTGAATAATTTGATCAGATGTGAAAATGCATATTGGGTGAAAGGACTTAACTATAATCTATTGAGTGTTTCACAACTGAATAACACAAGACATTGAGTTGTATTTGAGAACAAAAAGGCAAAGATCTTTAGTGAATCAGGAAGGTTGATTGGTACTGGTGAACAAAGAAAAGGTAACCTATTCTATCTTGATGATATTAAGACCACTTGTTTATTGACTAGAAATAAAGACATTTGGTTGTAGCATAAAAGATTATGTCATGTGAAATTTGACAACATGGTTAGGATAATCAATAAAAGAAAAGTAAGAGGCTTATCGAGCATGTCAAAACCTGACCATGTCATGTGTAAGAATTTTCCAAAAGGTAAAATGACAAAGTCTAGTTTCAAGAGAAAAACATACACATCTAATGCTATTCTAGAATTAGTCCATACTAACATATGTGGACCAATGAGAACAAAGAGATACTATGGTGATAAATACTTCATTCTCTTTGTTGATGATTATTCTAGAATGATGATGGTTATGTTCTCAAAAGAGAAATCAAAAGCATTTAATATGTTTAAATGGTATAAAGCTCTAGTTTTAAAACAAAGTGGAAAGGAACTAAAATGTCTAATGTCAGATAGAAGAGGAGAATTTATTTGTGATGAATTCACTAAGTTTTGTAATGAGCATGGAATTCAAAGACATGTTTATGCACCAAGAACACCACAACAAAATGGGATTGCTGAAAGAAGGAATAGATCAATCATTGATTGTGCCAGAACATTGATGATTGAGAAATGTATCACACAAACATTCTGGAGAGAAGCTGTCAGTACTTCTGTCTACACATTAAACTGAGTTCAATTGAAGAAAGACACCAATAAGACACCTTATGAGCTATGGTATGGATACACACCTAATGTAAGTTACTTTAGAATTTTTGGAAGTCAATGTTATATTTTGAAAGATGATAGAAATGGAAAGCTTGATTCCAAAGGTGATGAAGGAATATTTCTAGGTTATTCTACCAAAACCATGGCTTATAAATGTCTTAACAAATCCTCTAACAAAATCATTGAAAGTACAAATGTAAAAGTGGATGAATTTGATGAGAAAAATGATGAGAAAAGAAGAAAGGAACTGAAAGACTACAACATATTTTTCTATAGTGAAGAACTTGACACTCTCCATGAGTAATAGTGTATCCCTATCGAGCGACAAAAAAATGCACCTGGGCATTAGGCTGCAAACACCAAAAATAAAGAAATTGCTCACAATGATGTACCAAGTGATCAAGATCAAAATGAAGGTCAAGATGATAATCAGAATGATGAAAAAAGATCTAAACCGGTACTTGCCAAGTATGTTAGAAGACACCATCCACAAAACCAGATCATAGGAGACAAAAAGGATGGAATGAGAACAAGAAGTAAGTCACTGAACACTAGATGTTTGATTTATGATTTTGAGCCTAAATCTGTCACTAATGCACTTGAGAATCAAGAATGGGTTGGTGCTATGAATGAAGAGATTGAACAAATTGAAAAGAACAAAACATGGACATTAGTACCTAGACCAAATGAAAAAGTGTCATTGGTACCAAATGGATATTCAAAAACAAGCTGAATGAGAATGGATAAGTCACAAGGAACAAAGAAACAATAGTATGCAAAGGGTATGCACAAGAAGAAGGTATTGACTATGGAGAAACCTTTGCACCCATTGCTAGGCTAGAAGGAGTAAGAATTCTGCTTGCTTATGTTGCCTACAAAGGATTAAAAGTATACCAAATGGATGTCAAATTTGCATTCCTAAATGGAATTCTAGAAGAAGAGGTATACATTGAACAACCAAAAGGGTTTGTTGATCCTAACAAGAGGAACATGGTTTTTAGACTACACAAAGTCTTGTATGAATTGAAACAAGCACCAAGAGCATGGTATGAAAGACTTCACTCTTATCTCAAAAGTATTGGATTTGTAAGAACAAGTGATAACAGTAATCTGTATTTAAAAGAAGATACTAATGATAACATTATGATTGCTGAAATATTTGTTGATGATATCATATTTGGAGGTAATGATATACTAAGAAAATCATTTTATGGTGAAATGAGCAAAGAGCTTGAGATTTCAATGTTTGGGGAGATTAAATTTTTTCTTGGTCTACATATTCTTCAACAGGATGTAGGCATCTACATCACACAATCCAAATACATCAAGAAAGTTCTCAAGAAATTCAAAATGGAGGACTCCAAACTAGGTGGAACACTGATGGCAACCGGATACAAGCTAACAAAGGAAGACAAGTCAACAGAGGTAAATCAGAGCTTATATAGATCAATGATTGGCAAACTCATGTATGTTGTACATACTAGACCAGATATAGCACATGCAGTTGGAATAGTTGCAAGATTCTCTGCTAATCCCAAGGAATCACACATGACTGCTATCAAAAGAATTATGAGATATCTAAAGAATACTGAAGACTATGGTCTATGGTATAATAAAGAAGGAAAATTTGAGCTTCAAGTCTATATAGATGTTGATTGGGCTGGAAAAATAGATGACATAACTAGCACAACAAGAGGAGAATTATTTATGGGTGATAGACTTGTCACATGGATAAGCAAAAGGAAAGGATGCATCTCACAATCCAATGCAGAAGTAGAATATGTGGTTGTTGTTAAAAATTTCTCTAACATTGCATGGATCAAGTAATTGGTGAAAGGTATGAATATGGAAATCCTTGATTTAATGATTATCTATTGTGATAATACAAGTGAAATAAAGCATGTGATGCATCTTAAGATAAAGCATATTGCTATCAAGTATCATTACTTAAGGGAACAAGTATAAGAGAAAGAAGTGATAATGGAATATGTTCAATCCAAAGAACAATTAGCGGACATATTCACAAAGCCATTGCCAAAAGATACATTTGAGTACATGACGAAGAGACTAGGGGTCCAACCCTTGTCTACTGGTCACTAAGCTGACTAGAAGGCTGCATCAGCCTACACATTATCAGAAGATCATTCATGTTGATGCAAGCAGAGATATGGACTAAAATGAAAAATTGGTACAAGAAGGTACTTATAAGAACCGAACACCAGAGATATTAATGGATACTACAGAGCTAAATTGCTGATGGAGAGGAAATACAAGGAATATATTAGGGAGAGAGATATTATATGTTTGGCATTGTTGTTAAAGGGAGAGATGAACTAAATGAATATATCCATATGAAATATCCAGAGATAAGGGAGAGAAGATCAAAAGGAAGAGAAAAGAAATATCCATCAAGGAGAGGAATAGTCAAAGTGAGAGAAAACATCAGAGAAAGATTCAAAGAAATATCCATCTAAGGGAGAGAATTGGAAAAGTTAACAATGCATATCTATCTAGAAAAGGGAGAAGAGATTCTACAAAAAAGGGAGAGACAGAATCTGAAGTTGCTACATCTATCCAGTAAAGGGAATGAAGAATGAAGAAAGTACTCTGCAAGAATCAAATCTAAGCTAAAAGTGCTTATCGAGAGTCAGATATTTGTATTGGTTATAGAAACAAAAGTTTGGAAGAGTTTGATGAACTAAAACTGATATATTTCATATTGTGTTAGTAGTATGTTTCCATCAATGCCAAAGGGAGAGATGATGAACTATAACTGATTGAAGTTTTGAAGATGACAAAGTTGATGATCACTGTGGATACAGAAAATAAATGCAAGACATTAAATTAGTTAATGTATTGTATTGTTATTGATGTCAACTTGATATGGTATGATTTCTCATACACATATTGTCACAACACTTAAAGATCTAAAGAGACAAAGTTTTTGTCGTCGGTAATCATATACACTGAGTGACAGTAAACCCTGATAGATAGTGAACCCTGACCACAAAATTTCATAATGTTAACTGACAGACAGTGTTACCCGAGAAAGTGATACCCTAGAAAGCATTACCAAGCTAACTACTGTTATCAATGAACATAACTGAAGTTGATTCCCAATCTATCTGCAGTAGTCACCGAGCACAACTGAAGTGTTGGCAAATGGGAACTAAAGTTAGAAAATGAAAAAAAAAACTTAGCTGGCAAAGCTATATTTAGATTTAACTAATTGATTACTTTGTTTTCATCGATCAAATAAAAGCTAAATATAAGGATATTTAAAGCATGTTTTTTTCAGAAAATAAGGAGAGACTTACGAAATAAAACTAAAGCAAGCATGGTGAGATTTACGGATCAAGAAGTGATCAACAAAGAAAACAAGAAGGACAAGAAATAGTGAAATCATGTCTATATAAAGAGACAAGTAATTCATAATGAGAAGAGGAATGTCAAGGATAATTTTGGTGAAGATAGAAGTCTTCATGCAGATCTGATCATATAGGCTGAAGGACAGAGCCAAGAATTCTATAGACACCGAGCAACAGAGAAGCAACAACATTCACTGAGAAGAAAGAAGTGGAGAAAAGGAATTGAAGAGAACATTGATCAAAAAGGTATTATGGACTTACAATAGATCTAAAAATATGCAATTCAAAGTTGTATTAATGAATAGATCATCTACTGATTCAATTTACCCATTGATTCAGAAAATCTCTTAACAAAGTGAGATTTAACCATCCTTAATATATTGAGATACATCCCAAGGAGTATCTGTTAGAATGAATTTATAATAACTAAGATGGGAGGGGTGAATCAGTTATCCTCAGGTCTAGATGTAGCAAATAAAAACTTTCTATATTTCAGATCTACTCGGCAGTAGTAGCATATGTCAACAACTTTAATCATGCAGTTTACTGTCTATTGAAATTATCTTGTAGAAACATAATATTAAAACAAACCATCAACATTCATACAAGTTGACACAAGTATTTAACATGGAAATTCAATATGGGAAAAACCACCAGTAACATGCTACCAAGTTTTCACTCCTCTGAAGTGAGCTCTATGAGGAGCCAACCCTGTTAAAGGTTACAATAACACACTGTTAGGTGTGACCTGGTTAAAGGATTTAATCACCTTGTCAGGAGTGGCCTTGTTAGAGGATTTATACAAATGACTATTAGGTCAACCTTGTTAAAGGATTTAACTGATACAATGGTTAGAAAGTAATGAACAGTTGTGATCTGATACATACAAATTACTTTGCAATTCAGATCCAATTATAGCTTTGATGTTAACTTACTAGATACTCTGCATTATCATTTCAACCTTCTGATCTGCTTGGAAATCCATCAAGAAATCACACATGCAACTCTCTGCTTCTATATTTAGCCTTCTCTACTAGATCATGCTAAATAGTAAATCAACTATGCAACCCTTTTGCATACATACATGTACTTCACATTTAGTAGCACACTTTTGCATCCTTAATGAATAACCCCTTGAGGTTATCATATACCTCTTTGTCTAGGTCAGATAAATCTTTTTCTGCTTAAACAAGATCTTAGATCTTAGGTTAGGTCAGATCCAACGGATCATTCCATCTTTGCATTACATTTACTTCTCCAAAGTAGTCTCTAATTAAATATTGAAACCATGCATTAATTACGGTTACCCATACATTAAATGACGTGGATCAATCTTTAATCAACATTACATATCCCAATAAATTTAACTAAGTCGGCCAGAGATCTCAAATCTCATCATTAATCCAATTACTATAAGTCGGCCAACATCATTGTTTCCACTAGACAATTTCAATGGTGCTCGGCATTGAACAACTTTTCTCGTCACAAGCAACTTTGCTCGGCACAAGCAACTTTGCTTGGCACAAGCCAAACTTGCTCGACATGAAACAACCAGAAAAATAGTCTTTGAAAAATAAAAAACTAATTACTTTGCCAGAGTGCCAACTGATCAAGTACCCTTTTAATTTCCTTAACTCAACCATTCACTTGGTCTTCTTGTTAAATCTTCTTCATCATCAGTAGATATGGTACTCAAACAAATAACAATAGTCTCACCAGCTAAGGTTTGACAGCAATGACAAAATAACAATTGCTTGCATTGTCACTTTCCAACAATCTCCCTCTTTGGCATTGATGGCAACACAAAATATTAAAATAATGATTTAACAAGCATAGTTACCAACCAA
>MU226802.1:1382512-1423533 GCA_018584345.1 Thuja plicata
ATGGGAACAACCACTGTCAATGATCCAATGATCACTCTTGCTCATATAAGAGATTAATGCAATTTTCTCATCATCATCAGAATCTTCTTTCATTGCAACATAAACAACTTCTATATCATTGTCATCAAAATTCTCAGTATCATTGTTAGAAGTTTCTTCAGCAATATAACAAGATTTCTTACCTTTGTCTTTGTAGTCCTTATATTTCCTGAAGTCTCGGTCATCCTTTCTATCTTTGTATTCCTTGTATTTGTAGTCCTTTCTTTATTCTTTTTCATTCTTATCAGGACATCTAGCAGCTATATGACCAACTTTATTGCATGAAAAACAAATAATAGGAAGTTTACCTTTGTATTTTCCTTTTCCTCTAGATAGTCTTTTTGCCATAAGTGCTTCAAGTTCTTCAAGATCATCATCAGAAGTGTCACTATCACTGTTCACATGTTTCTTTCCTTTCTTAGATTTATTGAGAACCAATTGTGATCTAAAAGCGGAATCAATCCCTTGTGGATTATAGTTATCATAATTTGACATTTCAAATGCAGTGAGTCTACCTATCAGATTTTCCAGATACAGATTATTGTTGGGAGTACATCAATCCTTGAATTGCAGAAACTCTAATAGCATATACAGGAAGTAAAGTTCGCAGTACCTTGCTCATAATAGTTTTCTCATCAATTGTTCCATTAGCCCCTCTAATGGCATTAACAACTTCTTTTACTCTACCACAATGCTGATTAATATTTTCTCCTTCTTGCATTTTCATCCCATCAAATTTACCTCTTAGACTTTCTGATTTAGCTCTCAGCACATTTGTGTCTCCACCATAGACAGTTGCAAGTTTTTCCCACATCTCCTTTGCATTTGTGCAGCTCTTTATATCATCAAATTCTGAATATCTCAATGAGGAGGCAATCTCCAACATTTCTTGATTGTGCTCTTTATTTTCTTTTAGTTGTTCAGCTGTGAGAGGAGTAGTAGGTGGTACATAGGAATTTTCAATAAGTTGCTTGGCATCATCTCCAATACCAGCCAGATACAATTTCATCAAGCTCTGCCATGCAAGGAAGTTATCTTTGTTTAGCTTAGGAACCTCCTTATACATCTTGATCTTTTCACTCCAACTACCTTAAAACTATTTTCAAGAGACCAAAGCTCTGATACCAATTTTTAGAATGAATTTAGAATAACTGAGAGGGGAGGGGTGAATCGGTTATCCTCAGGTCTAGATGTAGCAAATAAAAAATTTATGTATTTGAGATCTACTCGGCAGCAGTAGCATATGTCAACAACTTTAATCATGAAGTTTACTGTCTATTGAAATTAGCTTGTAGAAACATAACAATAAAACAAACCATCAACATTCATACAAGTTGACACAAGTATTTAACGTGGAAACCCAATATGGGAAAAACCACCAGTAACATGCTACCAATTTTTCACTCTTCTGAAGTGAGCTCTATGAGGAGCCAACCCTGTTACAGGTTACAAAAACACACTGTTAGGTGTGACCTAGTTAAAGGATTTAATCACCCTGTCAGGAGTGGCCTTGTTAGAGGACTTAGAACATTCCACCTAAATGTCACCTTGTTAGAGGATTTATACAAATGACTGTTAGGTAAACCTTGTTAAAGGATTTAACTGATACAATGGTTAGAAATTAATCAACAGTTGTGATCTGATACATACAACTTACTTTACAATTCAGATCCAATTACAGCTCTGATGTTAACTTACTAGATAGCCTCCATTGTCATTTCAACCTTCTGATCTGCTTGGAAATCTGTCAAGCAATCACACATGCAACTCTCTGCTTTTGTATTCAGCCTTCTCTACTAGATCATGCTAAATAGTAAATCAACTATGCAACCCTTTTGCATACATACATGTACTTCACATTCAGCAACACACTTTTGCATCCTTAATGAATAACCCCTTGAGGTTATCATATACCTCTCTGTCTAGGTCAGATAAATATTTTTCCACTTAAACAAGATCATAGATCTTAGGTTAGGTCAGATTCAACAGATCATTCTATCTTTGCATTACATTTAATTCTCCAAAGTAGTCTCTAATTAAATCTTGAAACCATGCATTAATTATGGTTACCCATACATTAAATGATGTGGATCAATCTTTAATCAACATTACATATCCCAATAAATTTAACTAAGTCGGCTAGAGCTCTCAAATCTCATCATTAATCCAATTACTGTAAGTTGGCCAACATCACTGTTTCCACTCAACAATTTCAATGGTTCTCAGCATTGAACAACTTTTCTCGTCACAAGCAACTTTTCTCAGCACAAGCAACTTTGCTCGGCACAAGCCAAACTTGCTTAGCACAAAATAGCCAGAAAAAATGTCTTTGAAAACTAAACAACTAATTACTTTGCCTGAGTGCCAACTGATCAAGTACCCTTTTAATTTCCTTAACTCAACCATTCACTTGGTCTTCTTGTTAAATCTTCTTTGTCATTAGTAGATATGGTACTCAAACAGATAACAATAGTCTCACCAGCTAAGGTTTGACAACAATGACAAAATAACAATTGCTTGCATTGTCACTTTCCAATAGTATCAAAAAAATTTCATGTTGAAAGCATAGTGAATGTTAGGTCAAGTGATAAACTATTAGTTTTAAATCCTCTAACAAGGCCGCACTTAACAGTGTGTTTGTAACCTTTAAAAGGGTTGTCTCTTCACCGAGCTCACTTCAGAAGAGTGAAAATTTTGGGTTACCTGTCCCAAGTGGTTTTTCTGTTAATAGGGTTTCCATGTTAAAAATCCATGTTTCAAATGTGTATATGGTTCATTTATTTGATTTTTTTCTTTAGACATTACTAAAATAGGATTGATCGGTAAACACTAAGTTATTCATTGATATTCGGTAAAGGTTAAAGAAAGATAAAACTACTATTCGGTAAAGCTTAAGAAAAGGATAAATAGTATATTCTCCGAGCATTATATATGTGTTAGATTCACACAAGGCATACATCTTGTAGGAATGAAGATACCTATAGGTTTTTATATTTATGGTATACATTTTTGGTTGAGTTATTGGATTAATTTTTGAGGCCACTGATTCACGCCCCCTTTCAGTTATTCTAACAACGTCCCCCAGTGAAAAAATTTCTAAGGAACCTTTAGATGAAGAAAAATATAAAATAAAGGGCGTGTCTTCTAGTGAAAACCTTTATGAGGCACTAGAAGAGAGATAAGTTGACTTTCTTTTTAGGCCTTTACATCCAGATAAGTTGTCAATCCTTATCAAACATAAAGTGGAAGTCAACCTTGAAACAACTAAGAATCCTAAGATCACATTAATAGAACCATCACTCAATGAGAAAGAAAAGAAAGACATGACTGAGTTCCTCTGAAAATAATAAAAGAACCTCTCTTGGTCCTACAAATATGCCCGAACTAGATCACGATCTAGTTGTACATCACCTTGAAGTAGATCCCAAAGTCAAACCTGTCAAACAGAAGCTACGCAGCATGCATCTGTGAGTGGCATTGTTAGTCAAAGTAGAGTCAAATTTTTTTTATGCTGCATTAATTTGACCCATAGGTTATACTGAATGGGTCTCAAATATTGTACCAATAGGAAAAGCTACTGAGGGCATTCATATCTGCTCATATTTCAAAGATCTCAACTAAGCATGTCTAAAGGATGATTTTCCACTTCCCAGCATATACATCATAGTGGATTTGATGGCAAGACATGAGATGTTATCACTTATGGATGTGTAATCACCTAAAATTGGTCTAGTCTAACTAAAGGCCTAGATCTTAAGTGAACTGCCCTAGGTCCTAATCAGGACACTGAATTCAATGTTAATCATAATTATGTAATTGAACTAGATCAATTTATTTACATAATTCATCAATAATCAAACATCAATGATCATCTATCAAAAGGTATTAATTCATTAATTAAGCTTATTCATTTAATCAAATCCAATTAAAAATCACATGGCTAGAGTATTAATTAAACTGAATTAATTAATTATAACATTTATATTCCCTCAAAGTGGCATCAAAGTCAACTCATCAACCAATAGGATTTGATCACATGGATCACTCAAAGGATCAATCTTAGCCATCCCTCATGGATGAATCACAATCGTTGAATTCAAAATCAAATTTAAATTCCCATTTTCCCTCCAAAGAAAATCTATAAATACAACCCTTCTAAGCTCATTTTGATATAGTGAATTCAAGTAGCTAACTAATCCTAGTTTCATTCTAGAGCATAATCTAGATCATTTTCATAGCAAGTATTGTCAATTCATGCATTTTAGGAACTTAGTTTAGCATAATTGAGCATAATTGGGATCAATTTAGATGCATTTAGGAATTTTATATGAATATTCTATCATAAGATTGTTAATTAATAATGAATTAAGTGCTAAATCTGAGAGCAATTTGAATAATTCATGTGGATATTCTATGTAGGAAAAAATATTTTAATTTCTATTGGTTTTATATGCTTTTAATTAATTTGATTTGACTAACCAATGGATATAATGATATATTGAGCATTGTGTGCAGGTATTTGCATAATAGAAATTTTACACATCACATTTTGGTGCGCACTATGGGGCAATTAGCCCTCATTTTTGTAAAATTCATATTTTGTTCTGCAGGACAAGAAAAAGACAGTACAAAATGGCATTTCTGGTAATTGTTTAAGCATTTCCTGGAGTATTTTTTATACTCAACTGATGGAGATGATGATGAAGATAGAGATCAGAGGTATACAAGATTTTAGAAATGATTAGATCAGTTGCTATTTTTTCATTGATGTTAAGCAATTGATTTCTGATTCATATTGAATTTCTATATCTTTCAGAGTTGACTTAATTGGGCAAGTTAATAAAGATTAGACAATGATAAGTTCATATTAAGATAATTGTTTTCTACTTTATCAAGTTGGTAAAGAAGATTGGGCAAGTAGGTAAGACTAAATAGTTAAGTTACCGAGCAGAAAGAAGTCTGTTGGTAAAGGGTTGTGTAAGTCAGTCAAGACACTAGGACATTGAGACATCGAGCAATACATGTTAGTCACCGAACCAAGAGTTAGTTGCTAAGAAGAACATATGTTGGAAAAAAGGATAAGAGCGCATTTAATGGTGAGCCATAGTGATTTGGAATATTTCAAGGATGAAGAAGAAGGTAGTTACAAGATCTATGCATGGGAAAATTCAGGTAAAGATCTATGGTATAGATTATGCGACAAAAGTGATTGTTTTACTTCCAAGAAAAGTCCAAGTTCTGAGGTGATAATGAAGCACTTCACTGAGTTTGAAATTCACTGAATCAGTTCAAAAAGATGATTTCACGACTGAGAGTGATTGAAGGAAAACCTAATCAAGGAGATGAAGAGGAAAAAACATAGTCTATTTAAAGGATGAATTCAAATAACACAAGAGATGGATAGTTGAAGTGTTAAAGTGCTACCGAGTGAAGTAGTGAAGAGAAAAAAGGTGTAAATTTAAGTCTAAAGTAGAGATTGATGAAGTCTTGATACCAGTAGTCAGAGAGAACATAAGGGATCTGATCAAGCAAGAGGTAGTTGCAGTTTAATAGATAATTTTATACATTGTTTCTTATTTGCATTTGTAACAGAGAAATATCTAAACCAAGTGGACTTAATAGTCTTATTGTAAAATCCTTGAGAAAGGTGACATTCTAAAAGAGTGTTCAAAGCCCTCTAACCAGGAAACTCCTAATAGGGTGAAGATATTAATGGGTCTGAGGTAAATACCCTAACCAGGTCACATAGAACAATGTGTATTGTAATCTTTAACATGATTGGCTTTTCACTGAGCATACTTCAGAAGAGTATTTTCATTTGTGGGTGAAAATTCCCATAGAGGTCTTTCCCAAATTGGGGTTCCTTAGTAAATCTAGTGTTATTTGTATTGAATGTTTCATGTGAATGAGATTTACTATTTATGTAAGTTGTTTTTTGAGTTATTGAAGTTATTTGGTGATTGAATTGTTTTTGTTGTTGTTTATTCTACCAAGTTGAATCAGAGATAAGTTTTAAAGTTTTAAATTATCATAGTTTTCTTAGTCACCCCGCCCCTCAATAATCCAACAATTGATATAAGTGAAAAGTACTCTAAGAGATAAGTTTAAAAGACTTGAGTTAAAGATCCAAAGATGTATAAGAGAGAGGCACCAAAGTTGAATAAGGATAACTTCTCTAAATGGAAAAATAGAATGAGGTTGCACTTATCTAGGATTGGAGAGTATGCACTATACTATCTTGATAATGGGTATTCACCACCGACATTTGTGCCTTTGACACTTGAGAAAATAAGTGAAAGATAAGATCATACATAAGTTATGATTGAGATATCATCTACTCTCACCGATCTGGAGTTCAATGACCTTAAAGGATTTTACACAACAAAAAATATGTGAGAAAACATTGAATTGGTACATGGTGGAGATCAACATGTTCAAAAGGAAAAAGCTAAAATATTAAGAGGCAAATTTGATTCTATGCGAATGAAAGAAGGTGAAAATGTTACACAATATAGTGTAAGGTAGAAGGAAATTGTTAATGCTATAAGAGGTGCTGGAGGACAGATAAATGAAGAAGATGTAACAAGAAAATTGTTGAGGTCATTTTTACCTATATATGAAATCTGAGTATCTACAATACAAGAACTGAGATCCATTCCTCAGATGACTGTTTCATTGGATGCTACTATTGGTAAGTTGATTTCTTTTAAGCTTAATGATTTTGGTAATAGTTTACCTGCTACTACTAGGATTGATTTTGCATTTAAATCATATTTGAAGATTGGAAGTTCTAGGGAGTCTATACCTAGCGATGGTTATGTAAGTGCAAGATTTTATAGTTGCAAGAGTGAGTTAGAAGAGCTATATGCTGAAGATGAAGAAAATGAAAAAGAGATTGAAGCCCTACTAGCTAGAAGAACTATATACAGAAAGGTAAAGGCAAGTACCGAGGTAAGATACCTTTGAAATTTTTAAATGTAACAAGATTGGTCACATTTCTATTGATGCCCTAAAAATGATAGTGATGAGAAGAAAGAAAACTGGGATGATAACAAAAGAGAAAATAGATTCAGGAGATTCCAAGATTTCAAGAAAAAAGGTAAGAAGTTGTGCCACATTTCTAATGAAGGACTAACTGATGAAGATACAAATGAAGATGATGACAGTGAATAATTTGTATATGTTTCTATCAAGGATAATTCTGATGAAGAAAAGAAAGAAGAAAAATCCCTAATATCACATGTAAGCAAGAATGATACCAGGATTATAGATAGTTGTTGTTCACACCATATAATGAATGGTGGCACACTTAAGTTCACTACTATGGAAGAACATGATGGAGGGTATGATAGATTCGTTAATGATGCCCCATATCCTGTGAAAGGTAAAGGTTTAATAATTTTGTTGAATAATACCAGATGTGATGATGTCTATTGGGTTGAAGGACTAAAGTATAATTTGTGAGTGTGGCACAACTAAACAATACATGACATCGACTAGAATTTCATAATGGAAAGGTAAAAGTATTTGATCAGAAAGGAATTATGATTAGCACTGGAGAACAATCTAAAGGTAACCTATTTTTCCTTGATACATATAATAAGAGTTGTTTATATACTAAAGTTGAAGATGCATGGTTATAACACAAGAGGTTATATCATGTGAATTTTGACAATATAATTAAAGTGAGAAAAAGGAATAGAGTTAGAGGTCTACTGATATTGGAGAAACCTGAGAATCTCATGTGAAAAAAATGCCAAGTTGGTAAAATGAATAAGTCAAGTTTTATAAGTAAATCTTATATTACACAAGGAATTTTGGACTTAGTGTACACTAACCTATGTGGACCGATGAGAACACAAAGATACTATGGTGATAGATATTTAATTTTGTTTGTTGATGGTTATTATACAATGATGTATGTCATGTTTTTAAAAGAAAAATATGAATCTTTCCAAATGTTTAAGTGGTACACAAAAAGAGTTGAAAAGAAGAATGGAAGAAAACTAAAGTTTTTGAGTTCAGGCAAAGGAGGATTTGTTAATTTAAAAGTGTGATGTTAATTTAAAAATTTAAATAAATGTTATGTAAAGAACCTGAGGTTGTCCCCAATACTCCTTAAACATGGAAGGGCTTTTGATGCATAACTCTCCTTCAGCTTGAGGAGAAATACTTGCATCTTCTTCCAAAACTTTGGCCTACAAAAATTTGCATAGAAGAAGTTATTGCATATGCATATTTGAGCCCTTACAATTTATTAGAAGCTCATGCAAGCATGGGTAGCACCCTGACCAAATATGCATTTACGTTAAGGCCCCACTGGTCAACAGAACACAAAACAAGAAGTTCATAGTATTGAATCATAAAGTGATGAAAGATAGCTTATCTAGATATTATTATAAGATAAATAAAGGATGAGACAACTCTTAAGAAAGAGCCAACAACAAAGACAACAAACAAAAGGGCATGTGAAGGCCAACTTGATGACTAGGAGCATACCACTGTAATTGAGGTGTAGACCAGACATGCATGTGGAATCCTCATCAAGTCAGAATCAAACTGAGGCCTCCTAGCCTAACATAAATGAGAACTTTACACAAGTACCAAAAAATATAAACATCCCTATTTGAGTTGCATTACAAACAAACTTGTATTATCTTCTAGATAGTTATGTCTTACACTACAACATTAAAATTCTCTTGAAAGGATTTTAGGAAAATGTAATTCAAGGTTATCAATCATCTTTGAAGTCCATTGTTAATTAGACATTAGAGTAGGAGGCTTCACACCATTTTAGGAACCAATGAAATCACTACATTAAGATGTTTTAAAGAAGGCGCTCTTTTGTTCCTCTAACAATGTATTTTTGCACAATTAAACATTATCTTTTGAAAAATATTGTTAGCGCAAAAATGGAATAATTTGCTTCTGCGAAAAAATTTTCTTAAGAGGCGTTACTATTAGTCAGAATGAAAAATCAGTTAAAGGAGAATATATCCCCACCCCCTTTTTTTTTCCCCAGCACATATAAATACATATAAGACATTAAGATGATTACTTAGCACTGAAACACAATGAATTGAACACTTATCATTTAATCATAGCTAGATACAGGAAAGCATAATAGAGCTTGTTGTTGATGACAACAAAACTGTGTTTTGCATAAAGTGCAAAGATGGATTTTTTTTGGAGGTAGAAAAGCTCATTACTTCTAAGATTTTTTTGTCTGAAGGTATAATTGAAGAAGCTCATTGAATTCAGGAGCATAATCTATATTGATGAAAAAACGCCAAACTCATTGGCATGGATTAAATTGGCAACAAATATCAGAACACATTGAATCAAGTAAAGAAAAATTACAATGACGAATTAATCATGAGTACAAAATAATTTGACTAGAATAATAATGGTAGTTGATCTTATGATTGCTGACTATGAAGAAAAGGTAGCAAAGGTAGTCTCTAAATGCTACTATTTTAAGATCTCTTTGATTGGGCATGTTACTACATTGAACTAAGATTATTTTGGTTTTTATATTGTTGCATTTGGTTGACCATATGCAAGGAAATCATGTTTTGAACAAGAACACTTGTAGAATCTTTGAGTTGAGTTGGTTTCCTTGAGTGAGTTCCAAGACACTTGTAGAATCCTTGAGTTGAGTTGGGTTCCTTAAGGGGATAATAGACTAGGGCTCTGCATCACTTTAGCTCAAGCTTCACTTGGTTTCGAGAATAGTTTAATATTCTCTACTTAACAAGGCCAACCACGTGAAGGTGGAAGCTCATTTGGCCCCACCCCCCCTAACATCACTCTAAATTACCCATTAACATCTAACATTCATTCATCCATTTATGAAATATAACATTCAATCATTATAATCACATAACATTCAATAACACCTAAAATTAATTAACAATTGGACATTCAACAATAATTCATCAACATTTAGTAGCACAAAATTAAAATCATTAAGACAACGTAAATATATTATCAAAAAGGTTTATTACAATCTTTTCTTTTTTGGAGGTGTCTTATTTATTGGTTTATGCATGAAAGTGCTAAGCGGAGCATCAAGATCAAGTCATCATTCCCCTGTGATTCTTCTTGCGAACCCAATATATGCCTCCTCATGTGTGACATAAGAGGACGCTGGTGCACCAAAGGGGGGGTCCGCTGCAATAACAACTAAATGGGTTAGATGCACAACATTTTATATTAGTGTTACAAGTATTTCATTAATTCAAAGAAGATAAAAACCGATAAAAAAAAAACTAAAATAACATAACAAAGATTTTCTTTATCTGACAATGCCACATCATCTTGAATATGGTGAGCACTCGAATCATCCTCCACTTGTTCACCATGACATTCTGCATGCTCTAAAATGTACACAAGAAAGGTTACACCAATTTCAGTTTAAAATGTTAACTTGTATTAAAAATTACACAATTGATGTTCAATAGAAAATGAATACCTCCATCACTGGGATGCACATCAGGGTCTTCGTCATGTGGAGGTTTTGTGCTAGGATTAGAAGGCTGCATTGCAATGTCATGCGCTAAAGGGGTTAAATAAACATCAAATAGATTATTGCTCAAGTATTCGATTTGAAATCATTATCATTTGGCCTACTTACCTGTGTGTGAACCGATGGAGGAGACTATTGGCTTTTGTGTAGGCATTTGGCCACGGCTTTATATCCTTCCCTTAAGCCAATATTTTTGTCTTCTTCTATGGGCGCTACATTAAAATCTGAGCCCTACATTTTTGGCTTAATATCCTCAATTCTGTAGGTATTTTTTGATTAAACAAAATTTTTTGCAATTTATAAAAAATTTGATTCAAAATTTCATTTACTGCTACTTACAATTCTTTCTTGAAGTTTCAGATAACCACCAGAGCCAAGTTTGTGTTGGCCAATATTTTCTATTTTGGCCTTTGTAGCCTTTGATGTGTCATGCAGTCTATGAAAAGTTTGAAATATGTTAGATTATATAAATATAAAGATCACTAATTAGTGCATAATTACATTATACTTAATACTATCTCATACCTTCTATTTTTGTTTACTGGTGCAATTCCTCTTTGTCTTTGTGCTTTCTCATTTGCATCCAAAATGAATTCCTTCCACACCTTATCTGGAATCATAGGAGGACGATCGTACTTTGGGTTGCTCACTAGATTCCTTCTTTATGCATCCCTCACAGTCTTTAGATGTTTGCAAGCTCTTTGAAGAACATTTTCGCTGTCAAAAATGTTACTTCCAAATAGCTCCTCTAAAGATTTTATGAGCTCATCTTTTAATTTTTTATTCTGTAAATTATACCTTTTAAGAAAAAACAAAGTTGTTAGCTAAAAAAATTAACTGAAGTTGCATATCTTGAATACAGTACAATAAATAGATGAAAGGAAAAATATTCTAGCAATTATATGAAATCAAAGTAGTGGGATAGGTTTAGTTAACATATGATGTTCCACCTTGTACGTATGGTGGGCCTGAATAGCGGCAATGTCACCTCATAAAGATTTTCATAAAAAAACATCGTTCCCTGCAAACACATCATGGGATCATCAATCCAAAATGAGATATGAACAAGTAAATTAAAATTAGAATATAAATAATAATAATTTTAAATTACCTGGAAGCTTAGGTAATTTTAAGGTAATCACATCTTCATCGGTCAACAACAATGACGTCTGTAATTTCCCCTACTACCAACATGGGTAGATCCAGGAAACGTCGTTGAATTATCACCGGTACTGGTCTCTATAACCTGAGGAGGTGTAACTTGTTCTGCACAAAATTATTCCACTATGAAATGCATCCAAGATTAAAGTACAAATCAAACCATAACTAACACATAATTGAATATAGAAAAACAAGGACCTACCAAGCATAAACCGTGCAAACGTGAATATTTGCATGCTCCTTGTTGCTGACATTACAGTCGACAATGATGTCCTCATAGGAGGAGGCATCTGGAGTACATCATGAGCACCTAAATGTACAGTTTGAAGTGAGGAGTCAAGATATATATGTGATTTTGAATAAAACAACTAGTAAATCCAATGAAAAATGTAGATTTCTAATCAGCAAGACCAATGAAGTTTGTAACCTGTTAACTTAAGGATTATTTTACCTGTGGAAGCTATACTAGTACCGGCCTCACCGTGATGTCCATGAGGATTTTCTTGAGCAGTCAAAAAATTTTGTAAGAACACATGCATATTTTAGTACATGACATAAAAGAGTATAAAATATAAAACTTTATTGAACTTTTGTTACAACTAAAAATTAATTACTGCTTACTTCCAAATTACGTGCTTGTCGCACCAATAAATCTTTCCTCACCATCAATTCCTCACTTGGATCTAGATAGAGAAAAATGCCAAGAATTTCTGAACTGACTTTTTCTAATTGCTTCTTGACCAGATACATGGGGTTACAAATATCTGGGATGATGTCATCCATATCTGGCACTAATGCAGGTGCTTTTTCCTTTCCCTGAACATCAAATTGTGATAGTAATATCAATAAAACTATGAGAATAACTCCAAAACCCTAAATAAAAGAACATAATAATGTAAAATTACTCTTTTATATTATTAATTTGTACAATTACAATAAGGTTTAATTTTTCTAAAGAATGGGTGGGAGTAAAATCCTTGCCTCCATCATCACGTGGTGGATCCATGTCATCCTGTGAAAAAGATTAAATATAAGTTGGTATTGGTGTCATAAATTAGAGGTTAGTTTAAATGGTATATAGTACTTACCACCCTCATGAGAGTGTCTTTTTTTTGTATCTATGCAATTCAACTGGTAATCTATTAGCAGTTCTTGCCCTGCACTTATTAATTTTATCGCACATACAAAAACACGATTCCCCTCACGCGCCTCAAATATGCAATTGGGACTCTTATTAGTTGACCCAGGTCACGTACTATTTATAAAACCTGCAATATTACCTATTTCTTTTGGCCTTCCATCAATGTACATAGAAAATCCTTTACTTTGATCCTTTTCTTTCTATTGTATATAATTTGCTGACAATGCATACCTACGCATACCTTTTTTTATATCGAACAATCCACATCCAATGATTGTAATTGTAACAATGTCTGACAAACTCCATCAATTCAACAACTTTGTTGTAACATACCTTTACACCATCCATTGAAAATAGGCCCAAACCATGTAATGAATACGGAGCTATACGATATATCCTCTCATTAACACAAAAATTAATGTTAATTGGAGGTAGTTCCTTGGGTACCCATTCTTTCAGAAGATGTGTGTACCTCAAGGGCACCTCAATGTCATCTATGATCTCATCATCATAAGAACATGACCCCCCTTCAACAAGGAAAAATTGCATGTGTTTATTGAATTTTCTTCTAATCTTTTGACCTCTGGTTGATTTCCCAATTTTAGGCCTACTACATGTCTCACTTTTGTCTTATATTCCCATATTTACTTGACTCAAGGTAGACAGACCTGACAAATACCTATTAGGTGGTTCCTAGAGTCCATCAAATGATAGATATAGTTGGTAAGGAGCAAGATATTTCACTAAATGAGGGTAATGTTGATGTAATCTATAGGTTGTATTGACTTATACCTTCCGATCCATGTCACTATGCAGGATCCTCGTAAAAGGGGTTAAATTTCCTGCATCAACAATTGAGCATCATAAGCAATATATTGGTAATTTGTTAAACAATAAATACATTAAATATACGAGTAATAATTGAAACACAAGTATCATAAATCAAATATGTTGTAAACATTAGAAATGAACACATTAATTTAGTTGTACCATGGCATTAGAGTAAACAAATATGTACATCCAAGGAGGAATGTTATGGTTGATAAAAAAAACATACCACATCGAGTAAACAGATCTCATCTCTCCAAATGGATTGACACAGTCCACTGCCAATGAAATCTTGAGATTATGAGGTTCTTCTTTAAAGTGTATATATAATATGATCATTGGGACATGTGTGTATTGTTTGATACTCCATCCCAATATCTTTCATAATGGCATATAGTTCCCGGTACTAGCAAGGTAGAATGTTTGATGGTGGTAAAAAACACTCACCTATCAACCTACTACAAAAGATATAATTAGCATACATGATTCACCCTATGTTAACAATAAGGAAATTACAACTAAAATAGGTGAAAAGGATGACATATATGACATACCTTAACATTCGTGACATTGCTATGTTGGATAAACCATTTAAAACCTTGAAGTTCACAAAAAAAAATACAACAGACATAAGAGTTGTTTGGGAGCCTTCGTATAGGGGCTCACATGCCTTCTCCAGTATAGGTAAATCAAGGCCATCTTCATCATCGTGATCAGCTGCGCCAGTACTATAATATTCAATTGTATTCTCTGGCACATGATCAGCTGCAACAATACCATCATCTTCAATTGTGTCGATAGTAAGCTAAGCTATTAATCCTAGTTTTGTTTTTGTTACTAGATCTTTGAATTCTTATGATGGACTTCAAAGAATTTGAGATATGGTTGTCGATATTTGAAAATTTTCTCTTGGTGGCGTATGCTTAGACTGAGAAACAAGGAACATGGAAAAATTAGGTGATGACAAAACCCTACTATTTCATCTCTCTTTTTTGTAATTACTAATATTTATACTTAATAATAAAATATTAGAAAATGGTTATTTTGTTAATTTGAAGATAATTTCTACAATTTTGTATATGCACAAGTGACAAACATGCAAATTTGACCAAGCAATATTACTTGGAGCTTGACCCAAAAAAAAAAGGACTTGTGATGATTTTATCTCAATAGTACATATGTTGCCGGTTAAGCTCCAAGTAGCACTTAGGAAAATCTACATGTTCATCACCTGTGCAAATCCAAAAAAATTGCAAAAAAATTATTACCTTACCCAAATGTCTATGACTAAGAAGCAACATGAAATACCCTTTTTGTTGGCAACCAAAGATGCATATCAAAATGTGTATCCTTTCCTTCTTTGTCAATATCAAATTGTGTAACAATTGCAATTTAATTAATTCCTATAGATCAAAATCCGTACCATTTTTCATCATTTGATGCGCAACATATACTACGATAGAAGTAGTACCTTCCCTATTTTGGAAATAATGTCGAAAGCTACATACCTTACTGTTGGGTTAGTGATTGTGTCAATAAACAATGTTTTATGATCTCCTGCCACCTCAATTAAATCTCCAACTTCCTTTTTCTTGATTGATTTCATAATTAGTATAGAACTGAATGAGCAAAGATTTGTCATTGCATCTTTAGTTATCCGATAGGGCTTGTCTAGCTGGATGTAATCATCGTGTATTCTACTTAGTACTATCTTGATTATTTTTTCATCAATTATAATAAAAAATTTGCTCCATGTATCCAATCCTTTATGACTTAGGGTAGAAATTCTTTGTATTTTGTCTCTAGAAAGTGAATACTTAAGATTTCTTATTTTATCATTGTCATATTCTTTAAATTCTACTTTAGCAAAATTTTAAATATCCTCAACACAAATAACCATATTAGGTAAGGTAGTGCCAAAAAATGGACCATCCAATGAAACCCTTACTTGTTGACTCACGAAATTTTCAAATTTTGGAAGGGAATCATCATTATAATTCACAAGATGTACATGATTCATGAGAAAAATACCTTTTTTGTAGTTTGTAGTTTTGACTTCAAATCTTCTTGCGCACTTCATAATTTTCCAGATCTTAGAGATGAAAAAGATGACCAAAAATTGTTTTGTTTTCCCTTAAATGTACTTATATTTTTGTCTCCAAAACATCAAATCACAAAAAGTTGTCAAACCCATTTTATCTGAATGCAACACAGTCTCTTTTCTATTATTTCAAAAACTTTCTCAAATCAATATATTCTACCACAGATTTCACCACTATTTTTATCTTATTAATATGAAAAACATATCGTGTTGTGATAAAAACACCATTTTATTTGGAAAGGAAAAAAAAATCTTCTTTATAGCTCCCCCTAAGCCAACACATTCTAAACTAGTTTTCAAAGAGATTTTCTATGCTAGAGCTATGTGTAACCGCAATGTTTGATGTATCTTCTTCTTCTTTCTTGTTCCATATTTTGTTCGTTTCCTATCTTATTCTTCTATGTCAATATTTTTCTTAGGATCATTCATTATTTCTGATGTAACATGATTATAATTTCTGCTTCTACAATATTTGATAATGTGTCCATACGTTTTACGTAGAAGTATCCATGTATAATGTGTGCTTTAGTGGTCAAGATTATTAGTTTATCTATGCCACAATACGAAAAAATGTTCCCAAATTTATATTAAATGGCTCTAGTATATTAGTAAGCACTAAAGCATAAACAGTAAGAATAAAAAAAACCCGAATGGGGCTATAATGTGATGAACACGGATGAAACATTTATGGTAATCATAATTGAATTTGAATTGACAAGACTCAAAACTCAAAAATTAATCCATACCTTTCAAACTCTTGAGTTCAAGCCCAAATGTTGAGGAAGTCACTAATGGTGGATGCACACTAGTTCACAATAAGGTAAAGCTTGCAAAATTTAAACTAAAAGAAAAATTAACAGTAAGACGCCAAAGGGTTTAGAACCAACTATTTGTGACCCTTCAAGTGGAAAATAAATTAATGTTATAGGAAGATTTGATACGTTACATACACAACTAGGATGAAAGGAAATTAGAATAATATGACACCTTTTTCCTTTATATGGCTTATTATTGTAAAATATTTTTTGTGCATATCCTATCACATTCTTCTCTTGCACAACTTATTTAATTGCAAGTGATTTTAAAACATAACACTTTGCATTGAAGTAAATTACAGGAGCGTCTATTAAATTGAGACTCTAGAACATTGTTTTGAATTGCTTTGTGAGCTTTTGCCGAACTTTGCAGCCTACAATTACTAGGCACTATATCTAGTTTTGTTCTGCATGATGAATTTGATCATGGAATGTTGTGATTCTAGGATACATCCAGCCAAATGCAGTGGAAAGTTGTAAACGTTGATTTTGTAACCTTTGGCCTCCCAACTTGTGCCAAAATGGGTATAAAAGCATGGTATATACATCCACCATGGGTAGGAATTTTGTAACATGTTGTAGCTCCAACAACCATGGTATAAATGTATACAAAATTTATATGCATTGACAAGGCATGTGAATTGTTTGAAAAATTTTGTTGTATGTGATCAGTAGATAGATTTCATAGAGGAAACAATGGAAATGCAACTACGGGACCCTAGAAGCTAAGAAGAGTGCCTACAATAGAACACCAGATTTCAGAAATATAAGAGCATGGGTGAAGGCTTAGTTGCATGGATAGACAGTCTCTTCTAGATCACTCCAATGCTTCTGGCCATTCATTCAGCTTTCTATTATCAAATTATTGAGTCCCTCACAATTCATCGAGTGAAGACTTCATTGTCTTCTTATGACTTTTCAAGTGCACAATTTTATAGTCTTGCATCACAAATCTTGTTATCATAATTGGTTAAGGAGACTCCAAGCATAGAATACTTTGAACAATGAGAACGTGTGAAGAAATGTACATGATAAAATAATTTAATCTTTATGACTTTATTAAAGGTTTACAATATTTCCATAAATATCAAGGTTACTAGGAGATAGGGGTACTTGAAGACTCTATAGATTGGTACCAGTACTAGTACATTTAATTTTTAAAAATAGGAGATGGGGGCACTTGGAGATACCATTTAAAAAAATCTAATCTAATGAATTTCCAGAAAATATCATGACAGAACAGTGGTAAATTTTAACATTAACTTTGAAGTTTAAATACACAAATGTCAAATGCTATTGTGTCAAAGAGTTAGAGTTCAAAACTCATACTACATATTTCATATTATATTATAATTAAATTTTGAAATTAAAAAAATTGATAGTTTGATGCTAATACACATGCCAAAGGATATGAGATACACAATTATGAGAAATTTTGTTCTGTTCTTCCAAGAGTGGAGAAGGTTTGATGGAGGTGTCCCTATAAGATATTTGAGAATGCTGGAGATATTCAATCACTTCCATTATTTACAACAATTGAATTGATGTTACAAAATATCTCTTATTACCATTTTGGCAATCTCTTAAAAAGAAAAAAGGTTAGTACATCATGACACTACAATAAAAGCAAATTGTACATCATTGATAAGTCTTTCTAGAGAGGCAATTGAGCAGATTGATCAGAAGACTATAAAGGATATCATTATCATTACTAACAGATAAATAATAATGGTTTTGCAAGGGTGATGATAGAGGATAAGAACCAGAATTTATGATGATATAAAACTCATCATCAAACTACATAACATAATTCAAAGTAGCATTGAGATTATTCTCCATTGGTTTGGCTTAGAAGCTATAAAAAAACCTTCATTTATAATAAATGTGAAACAATCTGATGAAAAAGCTGGAATGAATAGCTTCATATGTAACAAATGATTCACCAATGACCAAACTATCCCTAAATCTTCCCACTTCAACTATATGATACAATCATCACATTTTCATAAATACTTTTCTGAAAATGTCTTACGCCCTTAATGCTCCAATGGATTCTAAAATGTGCTCAAAAGATTCAATTCATTGTGTGTTATGTTTAAATATTTTCATATACTTGATAATGGCTTTGCATTCTATGATCTCCTAAGGGCCCAAATTATGCTTCAAATATCCCCAATCAAGTTCATATGTCAGCTTTGGCAATTATAATCACGGTGACTTATGGAAACCTTCAGCCTTCGATAGATATCACATTATGTCTCAAAGAGTTCAAGTCACTAAGCATATCATTTTTTATGGATTTCCATACCTTGTTCAAAAAATCCATTCTCGATGTATCCTGCAAATAAATTCCTTGGCCTGTTTGTTTCTTATCAGGGGAGGAAACCTTATCGGGAGGCACTAAATTTTCTCCCTTGATATGTCGATGACTATTTTAATTGGGAAAAAAAAATTAATTTCCCACCAATGAAATTACATATAACTCCAATAAAATCTATTAGCATAGTATAGTCCTTTGGGGATGCTCTTTTTAGTTTCATCCAATTTTAAAAATTATTCCGAGGGGCTTGAGGAAATAATTGATTGGAAAAAGGTAAGATGTTCCAGAACAAATATGGATCTTTTCTTAGCTCACTTGCTTCCATTGCGTGTGTACTCATTAATACTGGTGATGAGAAATGATTTAGATTTTTGAATAATCTGATGAACAAATTCAGTGGGTGTGGTAGGATACATTTCGATAATATTGTGTTTCATGCGAGTTAGATATTATTTTCCATAAAATGAATTATTACTTACATATAATTTATGAAATAGTGTCAAGCTTACAGTCAATCAATTTTCTTGAATGCCTTCTGCTGGTTGATAATATCGAGCATCTTGGAATAGCTCGACATTTCAAAGAATAAATCAAAGTATCTCTTGACTATGTTTACAAGTATGTTTACGCGTAAGTATGTGTTCTCTCAGGTATTTAGATACTCATATTATTAGGATTGAGACAAGTTTTTTTATGATGCTAATTATGGGGCAAATATTGGAGTGAAAAGAGTATTGCATGGGGTAGGGAGAGTCTCTTTGCAGATGTCAATATTATAGCACTAGGGTTTTGAATCCTTAGGATCCATGGATACAATGTCTCCCCAAGTAAAACTTTTTCTCTAGAAAAGATGTTGGTGGAGATTATTACTGTTTAAATGCATTATTTTTATAATACTTACATGTTTAAAATCTCAAAGGTACTCAATAGTTTTAAATATGAAAATGTGTGCTTCTTCTCTTGTGCGGGTCCAAGAAACATAGATCATAGAAGCATAGTGAATATTTTTAGAGCTTATGACATTTCATTTCCTGGAGAAAAGATAATAGATGAACATATATAGATGCAGCTAGGGAAAGACTCTTACCTTCGTAGCTGCCGAATGTGTAGTTGTAGGATCTCGATCTACCACTGATGGTGGGTGAGATGGTTTTGGGTAAGGGGTTGGATCCACAATGGATGGATCAATAAATATCTCTCAAACTTCCCCTTCTATAATTGTTGATGTCGGGTCATGGGGTAACGACTATAAAACTCGAGTAGGGATGTTGTGCGGAGTTCCGGTGTGGAAAAGGAAAAAATCACTCCATCCCCTTTCTTTACTAGTATTAGGATGCCCTATGTGCCCTTTGTGCCCTCACTTTGTAGATCAGTTACCTTCGTGCCCTTTGTTCCCTCTGTGTGCGCGTAAGGAAACATAATGAATAGAAATATTTTTTTTAAGTAATGTTCGTGTTCGTTGGAATTCTGACTAATATTGGTGTTTGTCAGAATTTTGATGAACACGAGAATTACTTTTAAAAAAATCAAAATTTTTCTTCTATAATCCGACCAAGAAAAATAAATATGATGAATGGTCAAAAATTTAGGTCAGTTTTAGGGGTTAAATGTACTAGTGACCGAGCTCCAAGCTCAACTTCTGTCAAACCTTACTCTACTCCAACAACACATCAGTTCAGCAAGGCAACTGATAGCAACCCCAGATATGTCTGTAGAAGAAAACATCTACGAAATGCACTCAAAGATCACACTCGAGCACATGGATTTGGAGAACCTCAAAGAACAATGGGAGAAGATGATGGAAGACATGAAGTCTTCACACTCCCACATTTTTTATAAGCTCTAAGGTAAAGAACTTTTCCCTTAATATCAAAAAAGGGGGAAAATGATATGAGTACAAAATACAAAAAGAGAAAATGATATGTATTCATTCATTCAGATGGGCAAATGGTAGATATGTACATGTATGTTCACACAGGAAGAATGAAAGACATCATATGTACAGATATACCGACATATACATAGGGGGAGTCATTAAATGACTAAGGATTATATATGTTGTATATACTTAACATTTTGTTAGTATTTTGAACATATCAGTTTTTGATATTGATATTGATGACATTAATTTTCCATTAGTATGAAAACAAAACTTTCGGTAAGCATACATCGAAAGAAAGGACTGAGCAAACTGAAGATTAGATATTAAGAGATCACTAAAGATGACAAAGTGCAAAGTGAACCGACGACACATATTAGTGTGTAAACCTAAAATGAAAAGATAGAAGGTTAAAGAGGAAGCTGACATGCAAGATATAGTGCAGACTGACAAGACAATGAAAGAGAAACTGATAGAACAAAACTGAAGGACAGTCAAGCATGACCGACAGACAAAACTGAAAGTCAGGTGCAACCCACAAAAAGTGGATCTGACTTCCATGTCAGATAAAGCAAGTGTTTTCTATTTATAAGATATTTATTTATTTTAAATCCATTTCTTTAGGGACAAGACACATGAATGTAAGTTATTTAATCATTCTAACTAATTTAAAACACATAAAGTAGGAGATTTAGGTATAAGTTGTAAACCTGATCTTAGAGTTAACATTGTTTTTATCGAAACTTGATGAAGTCAATCCATCTATAAATAGATGATGTAATGATTCATTATTAATTATGTGAATAGAGAGGAGAACATGAATGAATCAAATGAGCACACCTATGGATCATATTGAGAGTTTCAAGAACATGAACAAAAAAAGGTGAATTTGGTTAGCAAGAACCAAGAATAGAGCATACCGAGAATCAGAGGTATTATTCAATCACAATTAGGTGATAATATTTTTCATGTAAACTAAATTGGATCTGTATCAGCAATAGGAGATTGCATTTACTAGGTCAATTAGTAATTTTCTATCATTCTAACAAGTGGAGAAAAGTGTGAAAATCCTTTCAAGGAAGGTGGATTTAATAGTCCAACAACAAATCTCTTAACCGAGTGCACACTCAACACTGTTGCTAAAGCTCTTAACATAGTAGAATTTAACAGGTCTCCGCCGATACTCTTAATAGGGTAGATCATCAGAAGTGATCAAATTGTAAGCCTTAACTGGCCCCTTCCAATCTGCAGATAGTGAATATTTTGTGGGTGCCATCCCCACCGTAGTTTTTACTTCCTTACAGGAGTTTTCTGCGATATCATATCTTGTGTTATGTGTCAATTTACTTTCATGAATGTTTCTATGAATGTTCACATGTATGATAATGTTATTAATTGATATAACTCACGTCAAGATAGTATAAATCAGATTGAAAGGATATTGTATGCACCCTAAAATGGTCGCCTAGACTATGGACCCCCATTCTTCAATTTATCAAATGACAGAATCAATTTATCAAATGACAGAATCAATTTATCAAATTCCTGAATCAATGCTTTGCAACATTTTAATTCAAATCAATTTCCTTGATCAAATCATAATCAATTCAATTATTTCAATATTTCGTAAGGTTTGATCATTTCATCAATTATCTTATTTAATTCAAAGAAAACAATCCATTTTTATTAAATAAAATAATCTTATTTAAGTAAAATCTCTTTTAATTAAATAATCTTATCGTATTTAATTAAAATCTCTCTTAATTAAATAATATTATCTTATTTAATTAAAATCCCTCTTTTTAATTAAATAAAATAATCTTATTTAATTAAAAGAAAATCCCCACTTAAAGCTCTCTTTTTGATGAAAAAAAGGAAATAAATTAAATAAATCAAATTAAAATAAATAAAAATTCCTTTTTCTCTACACATATTCCTAAGTGGTGGGCTTTTTTCTGATTACTTTCAAGTTTCCTTTCTAGGGATTTATCTCACATTGCTCTTGAGGATGAATTCCTCTCCACACTTTCCTTTATAGGGAGCCCTCTCCTTCTCATTTTGGGATCCAAATTTTATGTTATTGTTGTGCTGCAGGTTTGGAAAGCAATTTTGGAGGAGAGTTTGAGCACTTGAGCTTGAGCATTACAAATTCTCTTTTATTGACTTCTTCTCTCATGCATCCATGGCAATCCATTTAGATTACTATTGCAATTGCATGTTAGATTAGATTCATATTTCATTTCATAGAATAATCTTGCATGCATATTTCCTTTCATAGATTAGTTTGCTTTCATGCATTGTTATCATATTGAATAGCTTTCATTCTCATTTGCAATGCATATTTGGTGATCATGGAGACTAGAATTCTTTCTCTTTCTCTTTGAATCTCTCATTTCATGGTGTACTTGCATGGGCATAACTAGGTCTAAACTGAGGGTCTCCATTACAAACCCTTGCACTCCATGAATAGGGAGCTATGAGTCGCCATTTGAGACCTCATTCTTCAGGCAATCTTGGATATAATGACTCATAGAAGTGTGTCAACATTTTAGCACACAAATATACAGTTGATTACAAAGGTTAATTGATAAAAGGGATACAAAAGTTTTAGAGGTACTGATTCACCCCTCCCCTCTCAGTACACACTTCCCATTAATCCCAACAAGTAGAAGGTATTGACTATGGTGAAAGTTTTGCACCTATTGCTAGATTAGAAGGAGCTAGAATTATACAAGCATATGTAACTTAGAAAGGATTTAAAGTTTATCAAATGGATGTTAAGTCTACATTTCTCAATGGAATTCTTGAAGAAGAAGTTTATTTAGAACAAATTGAAGGATTTTCTAAGAATACTAACAAGAACATGGTATGAAAATTGCACAAGGCACTATATGGTTTGAAAGAAGCACCCCGAGCTTGGTATGAAAGGTTACCTGCATATCTAATCAAGATTGGATTTCAAAAAAGAAAGTGATAATAGTAAGGTGTATTTGAAATGTGATAGTAATTATAAGATTTTTATTGCTGAAATATTTGTTGATGATATTATTTTTTGAGGAAATAACACATTATGCAGATCTTTTGATAAAGAGATGAGAAAGGAATTTGAGATGTCGATAATAGGGGAGATAAAATTACTTCTTGGACTAAATATTCAACAAGTCAAGGATGGGATCTACATCACATAATCAAAGTACATTACGCAGATCCTAAAGAATTTTGGGATGGAAGACTCAAGACCGGTAGGAACACCGATGGTCACTGGTTGCAAGTTATCAAAAGAATACGAGTCAAAGGAAGTGAATGAGATACATACCGATCAATGATTGGTAAGTTACAATATGTTGTACATAGAAGACCTGATATAGCTCATGCAGTTGGTATTATTGCAAGATTCTTCACCGATCCAAAGGAATCACACATGTCTGCAGTTAAAAGAATATTTAGATATGTGAAAGGCATCGAAGAATTTGGTCTATTATACAAGAAAATAGGAACTTTTGAGTTGAAGGCCTACACTAATGTTGATTGGGCCAGAAACATTGATGATAGAAAAATTACAAGTGGAGGAGCTTTATTTTTAGGAGAAATATTAGTGACATGGCATAGTCTACTACCGAGGTTGAATATGTTGCTAAAACTATCAATTGTGCAAACATTGTATGGATCAAAAAACTACTTGAAGGTATGAAAGAGGAGAATAGTGATCTAGTTACTATTTTCTGTGATAATAATGTTGGAAATACAATATGGGAAAGCAAGATACTGAGAGGGGGGGGTGAATCAGATCTTAAAATTTTTATCCTTTAGAACAAAACTGATTCACAACCATGCATAAATGAAATTGAACTATCAACTAGTAGCATCCATAATAGTAAATAAATAACTCAAGAAACAAAATTTTGGTAACCTAGAAACCCAATAAGGTAAAAATAGGGTGGGGATGGCACCCACAAAAATCTTCACTACTGCAGCAATAAAGTGTGCCTATTAGGGCTACAAATTTTGATCACAATATGTAATATACCTGGTTAAAGGTCTGTTCGGTTAAGAGCTATAGATCATTACAATCTACCTTGTAAAAGGATTTAAAACTTACAACAAAGTAAGCACTCGGCTAAGAGATTTAGAAAGGTCTATTAGAACCACTCTGTTAAGAGATTTCACCTGATACACTGGTTAGAATGTCTCAAGAACTAATCCTTTGTTATGCACTCTGATGCTGATAACAAATCTTCTCTTTCCAATACCTTCTCTGATCTAATAATCTAATATGTCTTTACTCTATTGTTCACTACTCTTTCACTCTGCTAGATCTATGCTTCTTCTATCAAAATAACCCTTTGTACATGTCTCTGTATGCATACACTTCTATCACATCTACCACACTACTCTTGCACTTTTTAGGGTTTAAGAAGCAATCTTAATATACTTTATGAATCTGGCATCTAGATCTAGATCAACGATCAGGATCAAATGCTTATGCCGCTTAGGCATTCCAATTTTTTGATTGGCTCTGTGCCACGCATTAGGATCAAATAATTAATGCGTAATTGAACTTTGTTGAAATCATTAAATGCATGAACAAGTCGGCCCAAAATGGTTTACCTTCAAGTTTGTGTCATTCCAAACATATATGTCAAAATTGTCTTGCTCGACACATTGAGACTCTGGCACTCAGCATGAACATGATCAACTTTTGCTTAATTTTTGAGTCACTCGACAACCATTATCTACTCAGCAACTACTATGTCAGATAGCTCGGCCGCAGTGATGATCGGCTAAACTACCTAGATAAATGACTAAGTGTGGGACACTAATGATCAACAAAACTTAGAGATCAACAATCTCCCCCTTTGATATTAGTTGCAAAAACACACTTATCATTTATTTATGTCCACAAAATTTTGCCTAAGTACACAATGTACTCCCCCTAAGATTATACTTCATACTCACATAATATACATGCCTTACAAAATATTATGACTGATTTTGCACATCTTTATCTGTTTCCTTATCTGATTCCCCCTTGTTTTTTTCACTAATAGCTGCAGGGGTTAAGTCATACTTATCCAAAAATGACTTATGAAGCTGTAATGTTAGTGCAAACGTTGTATCCCAACTATCCTTCACAAACTTCATGACTTGTAACTTAATTTCTAGCTCAGAAACTAGACTTACCAAACTATCTATTGTAGAGAGATGAGAATCCCTCTTGACTAATTCATTTGCAGCTTTAAGTTCCTTCTGTATAACCTCCAAATGAGGTATTAAGGTAGTCTGAATAGTTATTAAATTTGCTCTTATTCTACCATCTTCAGCCATAAGCTTGGCTAATCTTCTCTGTGTATGAGTCAACTTGTCAAAATGTAAGGAGCTAGAACTAGCATCCATACTCAATGTACTCCCCATTGACTTCAAAGCTAGTTGCAAATTCTCAATGAGTTGTTGGTTATCCTTGGTAAAGAATTCTACATCACATTACTTTTTATACAAGGAATAGACATTATTTGCAACTTCTTCAAGAATACTAATAAGAGAAGAAAGTTCAACATGTTTGATAGCAATCTCTGCTGATATCCTCTCCAAAACTTTATTCTCAAATTTCCTCTCAGACCATTGTAG
This sequence comes from Thuja plicata, assembly GCA_018584345.1. Taxonomy (NCBI): domain Eukaryota; kingdom Viridiplantae; phylum Streptophyta; class Pinopsida; order Cupressales; family Cupressaceae; genus Thuja; species Thuja plicata. Next base: position 1,408,950 of record MU226802.1, read on the forward strand.
AAACTTTTCATTTGCCTCAATATTTTCATCATTTACTTTTTTCACAATATGGACTAACTGTTCCAAGATTGAGGTTTGTTCATTTAAATCTGTTATATCAAAAGCATTGACAAAAATATCTTCCATTTCATTTAATACTTTCTTTTTTTGTTTCTCCCTCTTCAGTTCCTCTTGTTTCTTCTTCCTCTTCAAAAGGTCTTCCAAAGGTCTTCTCATATGTCAAGTTATCTTATCCCATTTAGGAATCACAATCACTTCATCCAAAGTGAAGCTTGGACTTGGTGACTTCCTCTTATGTGACTTATTCCTTTTGAGTTCTCAAGAGTTGATACTCGGCTTAGTTATAGTGATATATTTGCCTTTTTCACTATTAATTTCAATTGCTTCCTTCATCTGAGTCAAGATTACCTGCTGATCAGGTACACTTTCTATTTTGGGTACACTGGGAGTAGATGATGCAGAGTGTGGTAGATCCACCAACACTTGTATAGCCTCTTGTTCTATAGGCTTATTTGCAATCACTTCCATCTTATCTCCACTTTCTAAGACTATTTGTACAACCTCTAAAATAGGTGGATTTGTGTTGATTACCTCATTTTCTCCTTCTTTCTCTGACTCGACCTCAGTTGCCTGAATAGGCACTTGAATACTTGTGTCTGTCAACTCATTATGATCCTCGATATCCACATTGCTATTTTCTCCAAGTGTAGTGTCAATGAGACTATCTATTGTCAAATCTGTAATTTGCTCATCACCTATTTCCTTTTGGGGTTCTGTTTCAATTTCTGCCTGATCTGTAGCAGTTTCTTTCTACATTTCCTTCGGCTCTGAGTTGTCTTCATCTTTCTCATTAGTCTTCTTAGTAATTAGCCCAAAGATTTTTGTCCATATTCTGGTGCTCTATTTTACTACACCTTCAACATCATTCCTCAGAATTGCATAAGCTCTCTATTTGGGAATAAACTTCCTTTGATATTCCTCAATGAACTTTGCTATTTATTTCTTTGTTAAGTCAGGAATGACCTTAGCTAAAGTTCCTTCCCTTATTTGTCTTTCAGTCATTAAATCATATTGTCATTTCTGAGACAAAATATCATATAGTTCTATAGGAACACTGTCTCCTATCTCTACAGGTGTCATTTTGAATGTTCCCATCATATCTATTAATGCTTCATGAATCTTATGCTTATTTACTACACTCTATTTTTCATGCTTGATAAATTTGAATCTTGCTAAACCGGCATTACTTCTCAGGTTCTTACATACCTCATCAATATTAGTCATTGGTTTATGTGATGCTATAGGTATGTTGCTTGACACATCTATATCTATCTCCTCATCATCTTTAGACTCCAAGTATAGCTAACTCCTTGGTCTTTTCTTGGCAAGTTGGCTCGACAAAGCCTTGGTTTCAACTTGCTTTCTCTTCCCTGAGCTTCTCTCCCCAGTATTCTTCTTTGTATATACTTTTGTTTTTTGGGAAAGAGATGATGCCCTTGTCCTTGGCCAGTTAGCAATAGGAGGGGTAGCTTAGGTTTAGCTTTTCTTTGTTTAGTTGCCTCAACAACCACTGGCTACTTCCCTTTACCTTTCACAATGACCTCCTCAAGTTCACTTTTCTCTTCTTCTTCAATAGACATATCTTCTCCTTGTCTTTTTGACAACCCCAAAGGTGCATCCTCTACTTCTTCATCACTCTAAATTCCAACCATCTTCTTCATATTTTTGACAATTTTCTTCCTCTTTCTCTCCATAGTGCCTGCCTTTAGATCCATAGTGATTCTAGACTTAGCTTCTTCATAGTTTCCAAAATGATTCACTGTACTATCAATCTCTTCTATCAATAAAGTTGTTATTGTTTCAGATGTCTCATCAATGTTTACTTCATAAGGTAATGGCCTCAGCCATGATACCCTCAGCACTACTGATTGCACATAGGTGTAATCTTTGTCTAATAGGAAACAAACATCCTCATAATGTTTTTCAACTAGTGAACTAGGAATTCTACTCCTTAATCTCATCTTTTTCTTGAATTCCACAAAATATGTTCCCATAACATTGTCAAAATTATCACCTAATTGCTGAATAAATGCATTGATTTGCTGAGTGATAGGTCTGTTTGTTTTCCACACTATGTTTCCAAAAGAAGGAAATTTATTCTGTATGTAGAAGAATATGCAAACGAGCAGAGATCCAAACTTACATATTGACTTCTTTTCCTTCCTGATTGAAGAAAGGTTCTCGGCTACTTGCATTAGTTGAAGCTTGGAAAGGTCATAAGTATGATCTTTCTTTATAATTTTCCAAGCCTAGTCGACTGCAATGCAGGGAACACTATCTAGTGGGCTTGAGTGATAAAACTTGTGAGCTATAACCCTCACTAAAAAATCAAGCTCCAAATCTGTAATTGTGGATATCATCATCCCTCTTTTGTTCCAAATGGCTCCAGTGAGTTCTTCAATGTTTTCCTTTCTCTGGCATTTCATAGTTTTCTTCCCATTTAGAATTGGATAACCTGTTACTCGATGAATGATCTCCCTTGTTATCTTGACTAATCCATTCTCTAGCCCTATGTTCATGTCATGTACATGACTTAGAACAATCTTGATCCATTCCATTCTGAATTCTCTCAGAAATTCTAGGGCACAAGTTAATCTTCTCTCGGATAAGTATTTATGTTCAACTTTTAGGGCTCCGTCTGTGCATAATTTGTTGTAAGATGCCCCAAGCTTATGATTTCCAACTTTTCTTATCTTACACATGTAGAATGACCTGATATTGTAGATCATAAGTACCTTTGGTGGAATTGATGATAGGGCTCCAGTCTAAATCACCCTTGATGGTGCTCTCAGGAACTGCTCAGAAATTAGGTGCACATGTGTCCCTTTATATAGACTCCAACGGTCAAAAGTTAGGTCAACATTAAATGTTCTTTCCATTGAGTGAGTGCCAAACAGTTGTCCTCGGCCGACTCACAAAATTCACTTGCCACTCGGTCGTCAAATAAAACTTACTCGACATACATTAGAAACATACTATTGCTCGACACCTATAGTGCATTTTGACTTTACTCGCTACATAACTCAAAATATGTCCTGATGCATCTTATCATATGCAGATATGGACTTTTGCACTTTTATATGTTAGGAACTGATAAAAGATATGAAATATAAACACAGTTCCTTACATACCTTTCTTTGCTTAATTAGTGATGATGGGATCACCTGATCTATTAGATTGGGTGACCTTGGCTTCAGTAGCTTCGTTGTTGCAAGGTTTTGCTTTCCTTATCCATGTCTGGTTTATTTGTGCTCTAATCTGCTTAACAGTGGGATTAGGTATCCTTGTTTTGCAATCTCTCCTAGTATGACCAATTTTTAAATAGTTATAGACAACTAGGCTTCCATTCATCCAACTCTTAGATTTACCTCTAAAATGTGTCTTTATGTAGTTTTCTAGAACATGTCTATGCTCACCATAGTAATGATAGCTATGCCATGTGTTATAATCCCAATTGTAAGTGTTACCCTTCCTTGGTTCTTTTGCTTGCGACTTTGATGTCCATTGTTGTTTAGCATTATATCTACAATCTTGTGCTCTATGTACAAATTTCTTACAGTTGTAATAATACCCATTGAATCTAGGTGTGAGAGGTGCATTATTTTCCTTTGCCCAACATTCATGTGCTTGATGTCCAAACTTCTTACAGTTAAATTAATAACCATTGAACTTAGGTTTAGGATTGGACTTACCATTCTTGCTTCGGTAGATGTTTGTTGTGTGTCCTGATTTACCATAGTGATGGCATACAGGCTTGTTGTTCTTTGAATTTGCATTCCTCTTTTCACTAATCTTAGATGATTCTCCTTTCTCAGTAGATGTCTATTGTTTAGTGTGACCTAATCTAGAAGTGTCTTTAGATCTCCTTGATGCTTCCATCAAATTCTCAAAATGACTCAAAGATTCATTGGGTCTGTTCAATCTTTCATTTAGTTCTTTCTCAGATCTCAATTCATTTTTCAATTGACTATTCTCAGATCTCAGAGTCACAATTTCCATGTCTTTCCTACTAATCTCTTGATTTTCAAGTAGCAGTTGATTCACTATGTCAACCTGATTGTTTGTCATCATTTTTAGTTCATGTGTCCTTTCATCAAGTATGGTAGACATCATTATTTTGTCTTCTTCGGCCATAGATTTTTCATCTCCAACTTTCTTCTTTTTTTCCACTACTTCACATAGTATTACTATTTGCATTTCTTGTTCTCTTTTGAGGTTTCTGACTTCTTCACACAATGTATTGTTTCTTTCCAATAGATCTGCAATTGCTGCATCACTCTTAGTAGAGTTTCCATTCTAAAGTAGATTTGCAGTGTCTTCTTCCTAGTAATGAGTATCATTCATTTGTTTGGCCAAATCTTTCCTTGCTTGCAAGGACTTCTTTAGTTCCTGTCTTGCAGTTTCAAGCTGATGTAATGCTAGCTGAATTTCAATCTTTTAATTCTCAATGACTTTACCCAATTTGTAAATCTCCATCTCAAGATCTGTACTCTCAAGCTGATTAAAACCTTTTGTAGGAGAGTTGTGCTTTGATACTAATTGTTGGAAATAAAATATGGGAAAGCAAGATACTGAGAAGGGGGGGGGGGGGGAANAAGATACTGAGAAGGGGGGGGGGGGTGAATCAGATCTTAAAACTTTTATCCTTTAGAACAAAACTGATTCGCAACCATGCATAAATGAAATTGAACTATCAACTAGTAGCATCCATGATAGTAAATAAATAACTCAAGACACAAAATTTTGGTAACCCAAAAACCCAATAAGGTAAAATGGGGGTGGGGGTGCCACTCAAAAAAATCTTCACTACTGTAGCAATAAATTGTGCCTATTAGGGCTACAAATTTTGATCACAATATGTAATCTATCTGGTTAAAGGTCTGCCCAGTTAAGAGCTACAGATAATTATAATCTACCTTGTAAAAGGATTTAAAACTTACAACAAAGTAAGAACTCGACTAAGAGATTTAGAAAGGTCTGTTAGAACCACTCTGTTAAGAGATTTCACCTAATACACTGGTTAGAATGTCTCAAGAACTGATCCTTCATTATGCTTTTTGATGCTGATAACAGATCTTTCTTTCCAATACCTTCTCTGATCTAATAATTTGATATGTCTTTACTCTGCTATTCACTTCTCTTTCACTCTACTAGATCTATGATTCTTCTATCAAAATAACCCTTTGTACATCTCTCTATATGCATACACTTCTATCACATCTACCACACTACTCTTGCACTTTTTAGGGTTTAAGAAGCAATCTTAATATACTTTACAAATCTGGCATCTAGATCTAGATCAACTGTCAAGATCAAATGCTTATGCCGCTTAGGCATTCCAATTTTTTGATTGGCTCCGTGCCATGCATTGGGATCAAATAATTAATGCGTAATTAACTCCATTGAAATCATTAAATGCATGAACAAGTTGGCCCAAAATGGTTTACCTTCAAGTTTGTGCCATTCCAAACATATATGTCAAAACTGTCTTTCTCGGCATATTGAGACTCTGGCACTCAGCATGAACACGATCAACTTTTTCTTGATTTCCGAGTCACTTAGAAACCATTATCTCCTTAGAAACTACTATGCCAGATAACTCGGCCTATATTGGATAGCTCAACCATAGTAATGATCGGCTAAACTGCCTAGATAAATGACTAAGTGTGGGACACTAATGATCAACAAAACTTAGAGATCAACAAATACTAGTGTTATAAACATATCAAAGAATTTGGTGATGCATTCTAAGACCAAGCACATTTATATCAAGTATCATTACTTGAGAGAACAAGTTTAAGACAAGCATGTGATGTTGGAGTATGTGAATTCCAAGGAGAAATTAGCATATATATTCACCAAGCCACTACCAAAGGATTCTTTTGAGTATCTCATAGGTAAATTAGGGTTCCTGCCCCAATCCAACATTCACTAGAGAAAGATGCATGCTGCACCAATTATAGAACTCAATAGAATGTCTATTTTGTGAGTTGATGCTAGTATTCACACTTTAGGTGATGCCTAAATTTGTTTAACATATTATATATACAATGAGTTATAAGTACATGCAAGGTATAATCCACTGCTTGAACAATTTTTTAGGAGTATGAACGTTTGGAATTTTTGTCAAAGAGGGAGAATAAATGATTGATGATCTAAGAGCAGAAAGAGGGAGCATAAGAAAGAACAGATTGATGGAGAATGAGTGAAAGATGTTAAAGAGATAATGAAAACTGAACAAAGAGGGAGAAAAAGATCAAAAAACTAAGAGGGAGTAAAGATAGACAAAAGATATTAGAGTATGCCATCATCAATTGACAGTGTTGCCATTAATGCCAAAGAGGGAGATTGTTACTCAACTGATGTAGATGATGATGAAAACCAAGATCAGAGGTAGACAAGATTGTATAAAAGATTAGACCAATTGTTATTTTGTCATTGATGTCAAGCAATTGATTTCTAGTTTATATTTAATTAGCATATCTTTCAGAGTTGACTTAATTGGGAAAGTTAATAAAGATCAGACAATGATATGTTCATATTGAGATAATTTTTTTCTACTTTATCAAGTTGGTAAAGAAGATTGGGCAAGTTGGTAAGACTAAATAGTTAAGTTACCAAGAAGAAAGAAGTATGTTCAGAAAGGGTTGTGTAATTCAGTCAAGACACTAAGACATTGAGGCACTGAGAAGTACATGTTAGTCACCAAACTAAGAGTTAGTTTTTTAGTATAACATATGTTGGAAACAAGGATACAAATGCATTCAATGGAGAGCCATTATGATTTGGAAGATTCCAAGGATGAAGAATAAGTTAGTTACAAGATCTATGCATTGGAAAATTCAAGGTAAAGATCTTTGGTATAGATTAAGTGGCTAAAGTGATGGTTTTACTTCCAAGAGAAGTGCAAGTTCCAAGGTGATACTAAAGCGGTTCACCAAGTTTCAAATTCACAGAATCAGCTCAAAAAGTTGATCTGATAGATGAGAGTGATTGAAGGAAAACCTAATCAAGGAGATTAAGAGGAAAAAATGGAGTCTATTTAAATGATGAATTGGAATAACACAAGAGCTAGCAAGTTGAAGTGTTAAAGTGGTACTAAGTGAAGTAGTGAAGACAAAAGAGGTGTAAATCTGAATCTAAAGTAGAGATTGATGAAGTGTTGATGCCAGTAGTCCGAGAGCGTAAAATGGATCTAATAGAGTAAGAGGTAGTTGCAGTTTAATAGATCATTTTATACACTATTTCTTATTTGTATTTATAACAGATAAATATCTTAACCGAGTGGACTTAACAGTATTATTGTAAAATCCTTGAGAAAGGTGACATTCTTAAAGAGTTTTCAAAGCCCTCTAACCAAACCACTCCTAACAGGGTGAAGATCTTAATGGGTCTGAGGTAAATCCCCTAACATAGTCACATATAACAATGTGTATTTTAATCTTTAACAAGATTGGATTTTAAGAGAGAATACTTCAGAAGAGTATTTTCATTTGTGGGTGACAATTTCCATAGAGGTTTTTTCCAAATTGCGTTTCCTTGTTAAATCTAGTGTTATGTGTGTTGAATGTTTCATATGAATGATATTTACTGGTTATGAAAGTTTCTTTTTGAGTTATTGAAGTTATTTGGTGATTTGGTTGCTGATGTTGTTTATCCTACCGAATTGAATCAGAGATTTAAGTTTTAAAGGTTTAATGTATCATATTTTTTTGATTCACCCCCCTCTCAGTAACCCAACAGTTTTGTTGTCTACCAACTTTATTCTAGCATCTCTCAGAGCATTTTGTCGTCTCCTATCTTCATTTCATCATTTCCAGAAGGTATACTTTCTGTATTTCATCATTTCCAGACTTATTACATCATTTATAGGATAAAACAATATTTCAGGTATATTTTTCATCGCTTACGACTTATTTCGTCATTTTGGGTAGTCATTTCATCATTTTTTTGTAAAGCATCATTTTCGGTCTCTGTTTCCTCATTTGAGAAGCTAAGAGAAAAAGCACAGTTATTTTTTTTTAGACTTGTACTAACGACTAATGTTTGGTACCAATAATAGAAAGTAGGGGCCCCATAGAATTGTAAGGGCAATGCGCGATACCTTTTTTCATCCCCACTAGGTGCCCCGAAGATCGATCGGTCATGCATTCTATGGTCTTTCCACCACCTAGGCTTAATTAACCATCTCTTTTCTCAATTTCATATATCAATGTCATTTTGTAATGTATATTGATCAAGTAATGATCAAGTAGCTGCCATACTAAAGACATCTAAGATTAGACATGGTTTTAGGACAAGGACTACATTGCAAGTATTCAGTTTTCAAAACAGAGGCAATGCTACCGAGCAATACATAAGGTATTATCATTCATAGTAAGGTGATAGATTTAAATTAACTTAAAGGATCTGTATTCACAATATAGAGATTGTAATTTGTTCAAATCACACAACTTTGTTAATCTATGACAATTGTAAGAATCCCAAAATCTCCTAACAAAGTAGACTTAACTATCTTTGTATAAGTCTCTTAACTGAGTGCACACATACTTTGTGTTGCTAAATCCTCACATGAGCTAGATCTAATCGATCATATTGTTACTCCTAATAGGGTAAGGTCACCAAAAGTGATCAGTCTTTGTAATCTTTAACATGCTACTTTATTTACTGTAGTAGTGAAGTTTTGTGGGTCTCATCCCCACCATAGTTTTTACCTTCTAATAGGGGTTTTCTGCGATACCAAAATACTAGTGTCATGTGTACTTAAAATTTGATGTAAGTTTATTATTTACATTACATGCATTTACATTTCAACAGTGACATTACATGTTTGGTGTAAGTTATCTACTCAGTCGGTTATAAAAGAATATTTGATTACAAAGATTTTTTTGAAATTTTTTAAGGGTACTGATTAACCCCTCTCCTCTCAGTACACACCTTTATATTATTCCAACAATTGGTATCAGAGCTAGTTCTCTTGTTTAGAAAGTTTACTCAGTAAAGAGAAAATATTTTGCAATGGAAAGGTATACACTTAATAAAACTATTGAAAATCAAAAGTTACTGTTGCATATCTATGTCGAACAATACAAAGAAGCCAAGAGAGAATCAGGGAGATGTTGATTAAAAGAAATGACATGACACTTCACTGTCATGAGATTGATTATCAGGAAGAACAGATTCATGACCCATTTGACACATTTGTATCTGAATTTGGTAGCATGTCTGATGCATCTGAAGGAATCATATCAAAGCTATTTGAGATCAATCAACAACTTGCTAAACAAGTGAAAGCACTACATATCGGTCAAGATACACAAATAGTTAGAATGGTTGAAGTCTTGAACGATGCAAAGAAAGATGAACAAGATAGAAATATGGTTGTTGATGACAGAAGGAAAATGACTTAAAAGTTACAAGAAAAAGAATCTAAGATCATGAGACTTACCAAACATTACTTTGAGATCACCAATCAAGTGGTTTCTATGAGTCATGAGGCAAATTGATTAAATATTGAGCTTGCTAGAAAACTAAAGGACATTGGTGTATTGAAAGAAGAGAATGAAAAATTAAGAAATGAATTGAAGATTCTACAAAAACATAATGAAGTGATTAAGAGATCTCAGGATAGTACTAAGAGAATGGATGAATTTATGAACTATCAAAGAAGACTGAACAACAATACTGGATTAGGGTATACCGAGCAAGGAGAATCATCAAATCAAGCTAAAAAAAAGAATGTATACTCAAATCCAAAGCTTAAGAAACCCTCTTTCCATCACTGTGGAAAACCATGCCACACATCAAATGTTTGCAGAAGCAAAGCAAAAGGTATTTATAGAAACTCTCCCAAATTTAATGGAAATTGCTATACCTATAATAAGAATGGAAATCAAGAACATGAATGCAGATCCAAGTTGAAAAAACCATAGAAGAATCCCTACATGGATAAATATTGTCGAACTTGCAATATGTATGGTAATACATCACAAGCATGCAAGACTAATACGAAGAAAATCTGGAAACCTAAAGCACAAGAAGAAAAAGAAAATCAACCAAGAAGACAAGGCAATGCTTATACTTGGGATTACAACACATGGGTTAGGTGCACAACATGTGGTAAATATGGACATATAGCATAAAACCGTATGAGAAAATGGATAAATAAGTCTAGGAATTGGTCAAACTTTGGCATGAGATGTTCACAGTGTCATAAATTCAGTCACTTAAGAAGAGATTGTGTAGACACAATAAACACTTGTGGAAATGGGAATACAATTGAAGAAAGTATGAGGATAAAAAATGAAATGTGGAGGAGAGCATCAAATGACAATACCGGACCAAGAAAAATAGTCGGTGGCACCTCATCTGATGGATTAGGTGATTCCACCACCTCCACCTAAGAAATACAAGCATTTATGGAGCTATGTTCTAAAAAGCTATATCTTACATCAGTTCCTATATTCATTTTACAAATGCCAAATTAGCATGAATTAAGATGCACTATGGTATTATATTTTTTACTAATTTGATCTAGTTGAGTAAGTTAATCTATACCAAGTTAGTAATGCCAGTCGGTGAATATGTGTGAGACAACCGAGTTGCTAAGGGAATCGAGCATTTGGTATACTCACCGAGATGAAGTATCATTAATATTAACTGAGCGTTTTGTCTGTCTACCAAGTGGTTGGTAAAAACAATTTATTGTGCTGACTAAAGTTATTTGGTATAAATTCAAACGAGGTGAACTCATTTTTTCACGTAGTGATTAGAGGGTAGAGAAGAGAAACTGAAAGCAAATTCATAGCAGAGAAATTCAAAGATTTTACAGAGATTCTGAGCACATTTCAAGTAGCTAAAGGCTAGAACTTTTATGCATTTTCACTTACCGAGTTACTTTGAGTTCTTTTGTGGAAGCTCTAAATCAAAATCAATGATGTCCTCATCACAAACCATGAAGGAAAATATAGATAAAGAGAAAAAGGTAATTCTTGTTAAGAATTCTACATGCACAAAACCAAATTACAAGATACATCCTCAGGTTGCAGCTCAACCCGATGACAAAGGAGGATTCTCCGTGATACCACCTAGGGTTCTATTAGTTCAAGATGTGTGAGCATAAATTCACTGCAAGATCAATGAGATAGGGGATTTTGAGATTATATTGACATACCAGTCACTTTGTACAGATGGTAAACTGAAAGATGATCATAAACATCTAGAAGTGAAAGGGTTAACCAATGCCCTAAATTTCCCGAAGGTATTCAAAACTAAATGGATCCACATTGTATTGAGTCAAGTTCATGATGGAAAGATTTGTTTGGATGAACCAAAGAAGATAAGTAAAGATGTGATACATGCAATAACCAGGTATCCTACATCGGATAAATCAAAAGCCCTAAGGCACCCGCCAAGAACCGAGATCGAAAAGCTTACAGGAGCTGAGTGGGATGGTAGAGGTCTACGAATCAACACTATTGGTGATCTTAAACTTAGGTTTGGTGCGTATGTCATTGAATACAATATCTTCCACTAAAGAAGACCTAACAACATTGCATGTGGAGATGTTGACATTGATTACAAGATTGTAAAGAAGGGTTTACAACTTGACCTAGCCGAGCTAATGCATAGGAAACTTGAAGAGAACATGAGAACAATCCGATCAGCCAGATATAACACATGTAAGTTTGGTTCTCTCCTGCTATGTACATTATTCTATCTACAGAAATTTTTGTTTTATATGTTGCTATTAGTTATCTTACCCTTGATGGGAGATTTTCTAGAGCCTACAGGCATCATTTTGTTATCTTGAACCATTTTAGGCATAATGAGGATATGAGCATCCCTTTTTATCTCATGAGCTCTTTGAATGTTACAATGAGAGATTTCTAGAATGACCCTTTTGGAGATCACGCATCTCATCAGGGCCTGATGGTTTTGATTTATGATGTGTTAAAAATGAGGAAAATTCAGAAAACTGTGTTTAAGGGCAAGATTCTTAATGATGTGGAAACTGAGGATGAAGACTCAGGAGAAAAATTTGAAGATGAAATTAAGGATGAGATGAATAAATTAGTACTAGAGGGGGTTGGAACCATGAAGGGTAGCTCTTCTAAGATGATTCCTAAGAAAAAACTAGAGTATGCCGAGATGGACTCTAATTTGGAGGGTTTCAGAACTGACGACGAAGACAACAACCCTAAGAGGAATAAAAAAAGGAAAGCTTGTTTCAAGGATAAAAACCTTGTTACTAAGAGGACTAAGAAGAATAAGGGTATCCTTATATCCTCTGATGATGAAGAACCTGCTTATGAGAGACTAGAGAACAAGGAGAAGCAGGATAAGGAATTGGAGAATGAAGATAACACTCAGAGCAAGGTTGAGGAAAAAGATGATAGTACTCAGGGGAAGGACAAATTTTCTACTACTATGGATAAAAATGACAGCTTTAATATTGGCACAGATCAGAAAGACAACATTCTTCCCTTTGGCAGTTTTATGGCTACCATTGCATGGGATACTGTGAATATGAAGGCTGAGCTTCAGGAACAAGGGCAGATTTTGAATATGGTTAAAGTTGCGACCTTTGGTGAGGAATCTATGGCAACCAGTCTGAAGAATTGGACTAAAGCTATCAACAAAGGGGAAGCTTTTGGGGAGTTGGGTACTAAAGTTTTGATTATGGAGGAAAAGATCAACAATATGAGAAAAGATGCAAAGATTAGCAATAGTGAGGCTCGCATTTCCACTCTAGAAGGGAAAGTGGAGAAAATGGAATTAATGCTCAAAAAGATAAGTGAACAAAGCTTCAATATCCTGAAATTCTCTGTTGAACAATGCAACAACTTAATGGACAGGATCGAGGTTAATAGGGGGAGGAGAAAAAGGAGCCCAAAGAGGGTGCGGGCTCTAGAATCCGCACTCAGGCAATTATTAAGAAGAAAGACACAGAGCTTGATGACCTCAGGATCTCTGTGGGCAACATGGAGCTTCTCGCAAAGCAGTCCAAAGAACTAATGGAAACTAGCTAGTTGTTGTCTTTTGTGCTCTCCTCGTTTGCTATCTTTTTTGCTAGCGCTGTCTTTTTATGTTTTTGTCTTGTGTGGCCTCGGGCCCTAGCCTCTTCCTTGTTTCATCTTTTGATTGTTGATTGATCAGCTATGCCTATCTTCTGATCTTTTGTACAAGGTTTCGGGACCTTTCAAATCCTGCTTTTACTTAATCAAAACATTTCTATAGTAAAACTATACGACAAAACTAAATACATTAAAAAAACTATTTTTTTACATTTCTACAATAAAAATATATGAAAAAACTAATTTTTTAATATCTATAATAAAATTTTAAAAAATTGATCATGTAGATTCATTTTTTGTAATAAAAACAAATAAATACTAATATAAATTGATAAAAAAATAGTAAAAACAATAAAAAATAACAACTAAAATGAAAAATACCAAAAAATGGCCTACCTGAAGGGGTTTCTGGCTGGTGAGGAAATGGGGTGAAGCTATTGAACTAGGGGGCCTTTGTGAAAAATGAGTCCACCTCATTTTTTTAAAGGTTTACATAATGGGGCCCTGTTCCATACGTCACCCCATTTTGAAATAAGGTGACGTATGGAATGGGGCCTCATTTTTTAAAAAGATGGTCCGAGGTCTTGTAGCTGGCGAGATCCCATTATAATTTAGGCTTGGGATCCCGAACCATAACGTCACCATTTTTTAATGAGTGGGACCCCGTTTCTGAGGAGCCTTTTCCATGAAAACGCCTAAGTGTAAAAGTTCCACGAGAAGTGGACTCATCTTCTTATTTTTACATTTTATGATTATTAAAATAGCTATTTTATTAAGACCTATATAATTAATATTTTTTTATGGTAAGGTAATAGTTGTTACGAGAAACACTCTTTATATTAGTTTCAAAAAAAATTATAGTTATGGTCATATACGAGCCTTTGAATGTATGTCCTATTACAAAGACTAAGTTGATTAAAAAATTTGGCACCCATAGAACAGAGAGACATCCACCCACCCATCCAAAATCTAGACACAATTCTTGAAAATTTTACAACTTCTAGAAAGGAGAAGCACCCAGACCAAAATGGTTCCCTCTAAAAGCATCAACAAATGCACAACTATCCCTACCTAAACTGGTGCAAGGTAGGATAGGGAAGTTGGGGAAAAAGGCACACCCAACTATCTAGACACCTTATGAGTACACACAACAAAAGAAAAAAACACAAATAACAACACCAAGAAGAGGAGGAATAACAAATAAATTTTATTGATTCATGCAATTACAACATATATGCCCTACTGTGAGGCCTTCCGATTTATGGCCAAAAAGATTTACAATATCTAGATTTTTTCTATCTTCTACCTTCTCATATCATCATCTTGATGAAGGGTGCTCCCCTTAATACCACAAACACATAACAGAAACAGAGAAGCAACAACAATTTGCAAGAACAGAAAATGGACTTCTTATTATCTCCACAAATGCGGAATTACAAACTTTCAGA
>MU226802.1:1429532-1457767 GCA_018584345.1 Thuja plicata
ACTTACTAAAAATAGCAAGTTTCCATAAATAGCATCTCTGCACAAGGTAGCCCTTATTGAAAAGAAAACAAAAATATTTTTGGGTGATGCAAGATTGCCCTTACACCCAGGATGCTCCTGCATCACATCTACTACTTGCTCTACTAGCTAATACCTAACCTACTCCTAGACATCCTTATTTATACTTTCCAGAGTGACTTACAAAGATTGAAAGAAGACCACCAACGGTCTCCACACATCTCAAGACAAGATACAAATATTAAATGTGCAATAATAAATTAAATACAGAAGTCGGCTTCAACAGAAACCAAACAAAGACAAGCTCGGTCAAGAAGAAATGAGCATCAAGTTCAATCAAGATAGGAAGGAACGTTCAACCAACACTGGGAAGCTTGGCACAAACATGAACTCAGCCAACACTGGACAACTCGGCACACACTGTAACTCAGCAAGAACTGCAACTCAGCACTAACTGGAAAAATGAACAAATATGAGCAAGATAGAAAGGAAACCCATGATGCTCTTGCATCAGACAATCGAGGTTGAAATAAATGATTCCCCTGAATCATTGAAGTGTCACAACCTAAGCTGAATCCAACTCAGATTGAGGAATCCATGTAACATCTTCAACTAGTCTTTTCTTTTGCTTCACCAAATATTCATAGTAATCTTTTCCTCTTGTGCTTTTACCAATCCTCTAATCCAATATCTATTCAACCTCTTCAATATACTTCTTAGGATAATCATCTGGTATAATAGATTCATCATTTGACTCATGATACTTGTGCAAATCAGCAATATTGAATATAGGAGATATATCCATGTCATCAGGTAACTCAACTTCATAAGCATCACCATTGCCAAACTTCCTTAGGATTCTACAAGGACTAAACTTCTTCATCTTCATCTTACTATATGTTCCAATAGGAAATCTTACCTTCTTCAAATGTACCATCACCTCATCACCAACTTCAAAAACATGATGTCTTCTAGACTTGTCAGTATTTTCTTTATATTTTTGATTACTTTGTTCCAAATTCAACTTCACTTCCTCATGTAAAGACTTCATAAAATCAGAAAATACTTCCCCTTCATCACTTCACTTTCCTTCTCTAACAATATTACTCAAATATGATACTCCTCTAGGTTGCATTCTAGTCACTATCTCAAAAGGTGTTTTTCCTATACTCCTATTCACAAAATTATTATATGAGAACTTAGCTTGTGCCAATATCATCTCCCAATTACTTGACTTATCTCCAACTAAACATCTCAAAAAATTACTTAAGCTTCTATTCAAAACCTCTGTCTATCCATCTATCTGTGGATGGAATGTAGAACTAAACCTCAAATCAGTATCCATCTTCTTCTCCAAAGTCCTCAAAAAATAACCAACAAACTTGCTATCTTGGTCAGAGATAATACTTCTCGGTAATCTATGCAGTCTAACAACCTCTTTGAAGAAAATCTCAGCAACATGCACAACATCTAATGTCTTCTTACATGGTATGAAATGTGCCATCTTAGAAAATCTATCCACAACAACAAATATGGAATCATACCCTTGTACTATCTTAGGTAATCAAAGAACAAAATCTATACTGATGTCACTCCAAGGTTTCTCAGGAACATAAATAGGTGTATACAATCCAATATTCCAACTCACTCCTTTTTCAAATTGACAAATTCCACAAATCCTTACAAACTTATGAACATCCTTATAAATATGTTTCCAATGATACTTTTCCTTTAGCAAATTCAATGTCTTATCAATTCCAAAATGTCCATCCAATCCACCATAGTGTTTTTCCTTAATCAAATTAATTCTCATGGAACTTCTTGGTATACACAATTGAATTCCTTTGAACAACATACCATCTTGAATGAAATACTCCTCAAACTTACTCGATCGTTCTAACATATTTGGTGCTCTGCACTCTCTCCACGGCTCAGAAAAATCATGGTCAGTATCATACAAATCCTTCATCTCATCAAAACCAAGAACATCAACCTTCATCTCAGTCAACAAAGAACATCTTCTGCTTAGTGAATCTACAACTAGGTTAGTAACTCCACTCTTATGCTTTATTACAAATGTGTATCTCTGTAAGTATTCAACCCATTTCATATGTCTCTGATTCAATTTATGTTGACTTCCCAAATACTGTAATGCTTTATGATCGGTATACAACACAAACTCCTTAGGAATCAAATAATGTCTCCACTTCTTCAAAGCTTGAAAAATAGCATTAAACTTTTGATAATACACAAAATAATTCCTTTTAGGATCATTCAAATTCTCACTAAAGAAAGCAACAGGTTTACCTTCTTGAATCAACACAACTCCTATTGCACTACCACTTGCATCACACTTAACTTGAAATACCTTATTGAAATTAGGAAAAGCTAACATAGGTAACTTGGAAGCCTTTTGTTTTAGAGTCTCAAAACTCCTGTCAACTCCATATGTCCACTTAAAATCCTTTTTATGTCCTCTCATAGTCTCATTCATAGCATTACAAACAAAACTTAAATTCTTAATGAGATTTATGTAAAAACTATCCAAACCATGAAATGGTCTTACCTCACTCACATTCTCAGGTGTAGGCCATTTCAGAATAGATTTAACCTTCTCAGGGTCCATTTTCAAACCATCATCTGAAATCACAAATCCTAACTACACAATCTCTTCATGCATAAAGGAACACTTCTTCAGATTAATCAGTAGCTTCTCCTCCTTCATTATTTGCAACACTTGTCTAATATGCTCAAGGTGTTCTTCCTTAGTCTTACTGAATCTCAGAATATCATCCAAATAAGCAATCACAAACTTACCCAAAAATCTCTTGAGAACTTCATTCATCAACCTCATGAAAGTACTAGGTGCATTAGTCAAACCAAAAGGCATAACCAACCACTCATATCATCCTTCCTTTGTCTTGAAAGCAGTCTTTCATTCATCACCTTCTCTGATTCTGATATGATGATAACCACTCTTCAAACAAATCTTGGTTAAATAATTTTCTCCACTCAAACAATCCATTATGTCATCCATCCTTGGCATAGGAAACCTATGCTTCACTGTTATCTTGTTGATAGATATGGAATTAGTACACATTCTCCATTCTCCATTCTTATTAGGTGCCAATACAGCACATACAACACATGAACTCAAGCTTTCTCTGATCAAACCTTTCTGTAACAACTCCTGCACTTCTTTTTGGAGTCAATCAGTATGGTGCTTTATTCGGTAAACTAGCTCCAAGAATTAGATCCATACAATGACTTATACTTCTTATTGGCGGTAAACCATTAGGAATATCCTCTACAAAAATCTCCTTGTATTCATTTAGAAATTTATGAATTTCTTCTGGCACTCAGTCTTCACTGTTTTTTCGCTTGTCATTTACTATTTTATGTCACTTGGCAATTACTATACCATGTCACTCGGCGTTTAGGAATTATAGCAAAATAGACATGATTCTTCTTCATTTCTTTCTCAAATTTCTTTCCATTAACCATGCAAATTTTCATAGTACTATTGTTTATCTCATCTGGAACCTCAATCAAAGGCAACACTGTTTTCTTGTTCCCATTCACCCAAAGAGTATATTGATTCAATCTACCATCATGCACGTCATGTTTATCATACTACCAAGGTCTACCCAATAGAATATGACAACAATCCATAGGAATAATATCACACAGAACTTCATCAAATTAATTTCCAATCTTGAATTTCACAACACATTTCTCACTTACCAACAACTTATGCTCATCATTGATCCATGAAACATGATAGGGTTTAAGGTGTCTCAAACTCTACAATTGCAACTTTGTATCCAACTCCTCAGATGCCAAATTCATTGAACTTCCACTATCAACAATCACCTTGCAACATTTTAGCGTCATCTTACATCTAGTCTTGAAAAGAATTCTCCTTAGAATGGATTCTTCATCCCCTCGGTTATTACACAAATCTCTCCTTACGATCAGGTTTTCTCCAGCTTTAGGTCCACTAGGGGAACCTTTAGGATCCTCTTGTGCCACAACATTTCTATGACTTTGTCCACTTCTATCAGAGTTTCTATACTCAAAAGATCTATTCCCTTCTTTTCCACATCTGAAACAATTACCTCCAAAACCACCTCTCCCTCTTCCTCAGTAGGAACTACTACCTCCTTGGTATGAACTATGACCTTTCCACTCGGTCTTTCTTTTATCATTAGTTTTCCACTTAGATTTTCCCTTATCTTGCGCATGATTATTAGATCTGCCACCTTCACCATAGGATCTACTTTTGCCTCTCTAGAATCTACCACCTTGACCTCTTTGTCTTTTTTCATACTTCTTTGTCAAGATCTCCTAAGCTTTCAAGGCATATTAATATGATTCTTCCACACAATCCAATTTAGCAAAAAATATTTCATCTTGAATTCCAAATCTCAGTCCATTCAAGTATCTTGCAATTTTCTCAACTTCATCATTGACATGTCCAGATATGATGTCCAATCTATAGAATTCCTCAGTGTATTCCTTCACAGTCATGTCCTTTTGTCTAAGGTTATGCATCTTCCTTAACAAAATAACTTAGTAATCAGAATGAAGGAACTTCTTCTTCACCTTTTTCACCATTTTCAACCAAGTTTTGATCTTTTCCTTTCCTCTTCTTTGTCTATCAGTTTGCAAATGCTCCCACCACAACGAGGCATGACCTTTCAATAGTGACTCCAATTTTCACCTTCCTATTATTAGGAGTGCTTTCAAACTCAAAGAACTTCTCCATGTCAGAGATCCAATCTATTACAACATTAGTATCCAATTTTTCATCACAAGGAACAACTTCAACAACAGGCTTTGAATGTTCCCTAGACAATACTCTCAATAGTATTTCCTCATATTGATCTTCCTCAAGTTTTGGATTAGGGTTTGGTGCTTCTGCTTCATCATCACTCACATCATCAAGATGCACTCCTCTTTGCTGGGCTGTCTCCACAACATCTATTCTAGGTACAATTTATCTCAACATATCCATTATAGGATTATCAACATTTCCTCTGCCTCTAACCATCTTGATGGTTCCTGCAAGATCGTAACCCTTTGCAAGTTATAGGTCAAATCCATAGATCTGCTACCCTACAACCAAATCAACTCAGGGTTCTACATGATCCAATCCACCAAGGACAAACTTAGCTTTGATACTACCTGGTGCAAGGTAGGACAGTGAAGTCAAGGCCAAAGGCACACCCAACTATCTAGCCACCCTGCGAGTACACACAACATAAGAAGACAACACAAAGAATAGAACCAAGGAGAGGAGGAATAACAAGTATCTTTTATTGATTCATACAATTACAATATATATGCCCAGTTGTGAGGCCTTCCAGGTTATAGCCAACAAGATTTACAAAATCCATATTTGATCTATCTTCTACCTTCTCATATCATCATCTGCTACTTGCTCTACTAGCTGGTACCTAACCTACTCCTAGACATCCTTATTTATACTTGCCAAAGTGGCTTACAAAGATGGAAGACCAACCACCAACGGTCCACACACATCCCAAGACAAGATCCAAATATTAAATGCACAACCAGAAATTAAACACAGAAGTTGCCTTCAAAAGAAACCAAACACAAAAAAGCTCAATCAAGAAGATTCGAGCATCAGATTCACTCAGCACAGGAAGGAGCGCTCGGCCAACACTGGGAAACTCAACACAAATAGGATCTCGGCCAACACTGGGCAACTCAGCACAAATAGGATCTCGGACAACACTAGACACCTCAACACACACTGCAACTTAGCAAGAACTGCAACTCAACACTAACTGGAAAAATGAACAAAGATGAGCAGGATAGCAAGGCAACCCAGGATGCTCCTACATCATAAACCAAGGGCATACACCACCAAATATATACTATAACCTATAATAGATAGATTTTGCAAAAAAAATTAGAAAAACCAAGAACCTTTAGGCTACCCTCATCTTCTTAATTTCCATACCTTTGGCTCTAGCCAGATATTCTGGTCCATATTGCTCATGGGTCAACAACTCAACAACATGACTTGGGCCCTCATCCTTATCATCCTTTGTCTATCCCTCTTTGATAATCATGTCAAAATCCACCTCATCATCATCGTTGTCAAGGGTGTCATCTCTCAAGTAATTTTTAATCCAATCACCTCCCTCATTCAAAATTGTCCAAGAGCTTATTTTTTAACACAATATTTCTAACAATAATCCACTTCTTATTTTCAAAGGCCTCCAACTCCATGGTAGTAATCACAAGAAACTTGGGCACCTCCTTCTAGTGATGATGAACCACATAGTAGTCACCTGAGAAAGGAATCTACTTCTCCTCATCAACATTCACCAATACATCTTCAATCTAACCAAGAAATGAACTTTTGAAGAGATTCTGACATAAAATATTAGCCCCTTCCTTTGTTTCCCCCATTTTCAGGACAACCACCAAGAACATGGAAGAGATGACAATATTCATACGGTGTCTATGACATGCATTCAAAAATTCCTCCACGAGAATGGCCTCCACTGCATAAATAACCAAGCACTGAGATGAATTATGCATGGATTTTAGCCTTTTCTTTGACACCTCACCTACATAAGACATCTGTCATTTATTAGAGATCAATCTGATGGGAGTATCCATCTTATATGTCTTTCATCTCTCCTCTCAAAGACAAACTTTGTGAGTCGCCAAAGCCCATTATGAGGGCATAAATAGGAGGGCATTTCTGCCAAGGCCCATAAACCACCTTAAAGAAGCATCCTTAAAGGTGGTTGGGAAGAGATCTAGCCTATGTGCATCTATTGTATAATCATAGCTTTAGAAAAGCACATCAAATTCAAATGAAAAGGTATCAAGATCTTCAATCACTAAGCCATAAAAATTAGGTAAAGAAGATGGATGTATGTTCTCTAGAGCAACAACTCACTTTTAGTGTGATAGAGAAAACTCAAAGGTAACGGGTTTTGTAGGATTCTCAACTTCGTCATCATCCATATTTTCTACGTGATGATGTTATTGATCAAGCTCTTCTTATTTAGGGTCCCTAAAAGGGTCCTCTTGGTCTACCACCATGTCTCTCCCTTTTGGCTCTCTTATCATATTAGAAAGGTCTTCTTGATGAACTTTAGTAGCCTATATATCCTGTGTTTACACAGAGGGAACAAACCTCCCTAGTGCATCTCTTCTCTACTGCATGCCATGTATTCAAGCATGTAATTGTTTTCTTGCACTTCTTAATAGAGTGTGTTTAACTAAAAGTTATGCTAATTAAAAGTCTGATGCTGAAAAAATATGACAACTATGCTATGAAAAGAAATAACAAAAAAACAATCTAGATTAGAAACTCTATGCCTTAACACCATCCCCAGCAACAACACCAAAATGACCAATTTCCATTAAAGATGATTAGTAAGTGTAGACAACTAAACATACTACCCTAATGAAGCAACTAATCTTCTATTAGATAACTTCCCATCTTAACAAATTCACCACTACTTAACACTTGTTTAAAAGAGTATTCACCACTACTTCACCACTGCTTAACACTTGTTTAAAAAATACCAAAGGAAAAAATAAGAACCAATCATTAACAATCAATTTTCCAATTTATAATTTCCACTATTCTAATCACTCTTACATTAAATTTACTTGTTTAGATTAATGATATCTCCAAACTTCCAACTGTGGTCATATATTCTTCTAATCCTTGTCTCCTTTAAGCACACAACTAAGCAAAGGTACTTCGTTGTTTGCCTGTTTCCACCTTATATATGATCCATGGATTTTCCTAACCGACGTAAGGAAAATATTGTTCTTTTTGGCCATATGTCTGTGACAAAATTGCCCAAAAGAGATTTTAGGGAAGAAAACAAAAACGTAGGTTCTGTTCAGATTAATTTCCAGGACAGAAGCATTGGAATATCCACTCGTTACCGAAACATACGAAGAACAAAACTTTGGACTCTCATCGCTTGACTCCATTGTGCGGGCTTAGATTCTTCTTCATTATAAACTCTGCTTTTGTTCACTTCTAATCCTCGTGCCTGCTGAAAACACCAGGTGTTAAATGAATGCTTTCTTCTCAAGCCAGCTGCATTGATTAAATCCATTCATCTATTGTCCAATGGGAAAAGATATATTGTCCAAGGGAAAAAGATCTATTGGTTGAGCATGTTTCAATAGTTGTTTTCTTAGTATTTTTAACAAGATTACATTAATAATTGAGTCTTTTAATCAATGGAAAAAGATTTATTGGTTGAGCATGTTTCAATAGTTGTTTTCTTAATATTTTTAACAAGATTGCATTAATAATTGAGTCTTTTAAGTTGTTGGGGGAAACTTATAAGTAGCTGTCATAGCAAATTTTGTGCACCCATAGATACCGACAAATCTTAAACTATGTATTAGAGTTTGGTGAATTTTTTGTTGTCTTTATATGCCACTTAACTACTTATAGTTATTGTTCTAGTTTTTGGGTAGTAACGACGCATACTATGAAATCTGTTAGCCTGTAAAGAGTCAAAAAGTGGTCATTTCATCATGTTGCCTGAGATATTGGCCCTTTTGTGCTACTACCTATTCGTTTAGACAACCGAAAAGTTTGCACAATTTATCCAATACTTTTGCAAAAATGATCCAATAATCATACATTATTGGCATCAATAAAGTTGCACAATTGATCTAGTTACTAGCTTTTTTTCAAAAAAAAAAAGGATAGTTATTGAATCATTTGCAAAAGATAATTGAAACATAAGTAATATGCTCTTTCCCTAATATTGATAATGAATACCCATAAATAAAAAATTAGAGAGCTCAATTACTGAATCCAGATACCTAATCGCTTATTTACAATATAGAAATCTCGTATAAAAACCATGAAAGTAATAGCTCTAAGACATCTTTTGAATGAATATCCATATTTATTTCAATTTCATTTTGCACTTGCAGGATGAAGTTTTTATGTGATGAAAGGGCCTCTTTCTCTTATTTCAGCACTATCTCAACTGGTCAATCACAAATATGGGTGACAATTACCCAAATGACCCTCGGTAGAACGATAGTGTCAAGAGCTAGTCAGACTCAATGGGCGATCACATGCTTAGGAAACAGTCTCTTTGGAAACAAAATTTTTGGGACCGGACTCACCTATTCATTAGTAAAAATAACAACTATTATATTAGTTAATGTTCTTGATCACATTCATGATCTATGTTTAGAATACATATTTTATAAAAATAGTAGATTGGAGAGGTAGGATAATAAATCATTTACCCTACTCGAGTTGAATTATAATCAATAATAATGACATTAGTGTGTTTTATTGGGATGTGGTGGTTTATTGTTTCTTTATGGGGTTCATGTTCACATAACATTGGAGTTGAGGTCTGCAAGGCTCATTGTGATCACTATGTTTGTGGCTATTTTTTGTTATTACACTTCATTCTTTTCATGTTGGATAATAGGGGAAAGGGCCTAGTATCCGCACATCCTAACTTCACGTACCTGTAGATCCTAAATGGTATGTTGGATTTTGACAATTATTTTTATCTCCGTAGGCGAATTAACTACTTAAAGCTAAGGTTTTAGCTTCTGGGTATTCATGGATTTCTCTATAGAGACTGTCGTACATAGAGTGGTAAAAAAGTGGCCATTTCAAAGTGTCGCCCAATACCTACTATATTCTTGAACCAATAGTCATTCACTCATAAATGTCAGTACTTGTGGTCAAATGTCCTAGTAGTTATTACAAGATATCCCAATAGTGGTGCACAAATGGGCCAATTACCAACCAAAAAAGCTAAAAATGGATCAGCTATTAGTACATGTGTGATCGACTATTGGTATATGTGTTATCATTTTTAGGGCTCCTTTAATATTTTTAATTGGCAACTCAAGATGACAAAAATTGTTCAAATAATAACACAAATACTTTTAACATTAATCTTTATTGGATTGAGTTTAAATGTAATATATTAGCTTTAATTAAATTATAGTTTATAGCCTAGGATTTTCTTTTGGATTATTAAAACATAAAGTGTGTAACTTAAAATTTAATATTAGAAGGAAATAAATTTATCAGATTAAAATACCTTTGTATAATCTCTATGCAAGTGTGCGATTTACTAATACTATATTTAAACTCATTAATGAATTTTAATCCATCAAAAGACTAAGGACTTTGATTATAATTTAATTAAGACAAATTTAAGAATCTAGGAAATTATTGGTCAGGAATAATTAAAAGCTCTTAACTTGGTAATGTTATTTTTACATGGTTAATACATATGGCCAGTGTATAGACCAGTGTAAAAATAATATTATAATACACTTAAAATTTAACCATAGGATATAAATCTTAGTTTTATTAAAATGTTGAGGTAGTGGTTATCCAAGTTTAAAATATAACTCTAGAAGACTTGAGAAACTAGTTTGAATAACCTAAACTGCAAAGACCTTGATAATGAAATTAAACTAGAACCTTGGAAACTCGAGGGTTGAGGGATGTTGATTCATGTCATGATTCCCCTCAAACCCTAATGTCAACCTTGGGCTAACTAATCCTCCTGACCCAATCCCTTTGCCTAACCATGTTTTCTCTTTGTGTCACTTAGTAAACTTGAAGATAACAGTCACTTCATCCATTTACATAAACCTTTAAAAAAAAGTTGTTGTGTTCTAACATGCAAGATTGGGCATGACATTTTGGTTCACGGTTATTGGACCCCCTAATGGTTACTGGGTCCTTTCCCCTAGCATGGAACATCTTTGATAAGTACATTTTATTATGTGGAGAACTTGGGAAAGCTATAGAGACTATTGATGAGAGTTGTATTATGATGTTTTGGTTAGCAAGTTCTTCATATCATTGTAGATGTTCCTTGGTATTTGATGATATTAAACTGAAATTTTTCACACCCTTGTTGTGAGTGCTATTAGTGGGGTTTTGGTTTCCTTAATTGATTTCAAGTTTGAAATGGCCCATATCATGGCAAAATTAAGTTTTATATGTGTTCTTTTAATGGATATTCATATATTGTGGTGCTTAGGGTCTTCAACACTTCTTTGTTAGGATAGTGTATATATAGGGATATTTGGTCATGCATTGGGTTAGATTTGTTGATGGCGTAAGGTCTACCTATTACGATGAGTATACCTTAGTTTTGAGGTAAGCTTAGTTTAATATGTTTGCAGCTAGTTGTGGTTCCAACTCAAGCTATGTTAGTGAATTCTTGGTAAAATCTCAAGCCTATTGTTTTACAATTGGTTTTTTTTTTTCTGTGTTTGGATATCAAGTTGAGATAGGGTCCATTCTTCTATGTGATACTTATTATGTTATCTATTTTGGAGAGGATCTTATCTTGTGTGCATTAGCATGATGGAAGATGAGAGGTTCTTTCTTGAAATAGTACCCACCTTGGTTATTATTGTAGGTACCTTCATAGAGAACATGAAGCACTAATAATGTAGAATAAATAATTAATTTTGATCCAATTTAGAAATGTAAACATCACAATCTAGGTTAGGTATTCTTCAAGCAACTTTTTGTATTTATGTGACGTTAAGATAGAAATTTAATGTGGGTGAACTTTGAAAAAATATTTAATAGTAGAAAAACTTAGAATTGAATATTAAATTTAGAGTCATGGTTTAATGAGCTAATGTTTTTGGCACATTGATTTATCTAATACCACTTAGTGGTTTTGAGTAAGCGTGTTTCTATAACAACAAGCACATTCATAGCTATTGAAGTGTTTTTGTGTAACCCTAGGCTTGTTGGCTAAGATTGAATTGAGCATCTCTTGTAGGACTCTTATGTGATCAGACAAAGCAAAGAATGGGATGTGTGGCTACATGGTTTTCATTTTCATGTTCATGTGGAGGAATGCAACTATTATGCTTGATGATTTAGAATGCTTGGATTGAGACTCTACAAGTGTATTAGAATCTTATTTCTTGATATAATACATTGAGTTGTGAGGATGCTTTTAGAGGTTGAGTGGCTTATATACCTAATGATTATTTTATGAAAATTTAAAATTTTGATTTGATCATTTTCATCCTCAACTTATGAAAAACCTCATCCCTTGACTAATTTTCATTGATTAGTACCCTATTTTATATTAAAAAAAGATTAGGGTTTCAGCTAGGAAACTTCATATTTAAGTGTTAAATAAAATATAGCAAGGACTTGGATTTATCTAATGTTTGCATAGTAATATTAATAATCTATTGAACATGTGAGTTGGTGGTGAGAAAAATAATCAAATATTTCTTTTTAAAATAAGCCTAAAATACACTAAAGAATGTTGCAACAACTACAAATTCAGAAACACAAAATTATTATACCCAAACCAACATTAACAATAAATTTCATAAGTTGGTGTTGTTGGTTCCACATTAGATTTGAATCTAAAAAAAAAATTACAATTCCTTTCCCATTTATATAATAATATTAATGCCCTAACTATAATTTAGAATCACAAGTACAAGACAGATAATATAGGTCAAATCATATATTTTTATTGTTACAAAGTACACTATAACACTACCATGAAAACTATAACTAACTGACAATATGATGCTCACTTCTGTAAAAATTAGAATATCACGCAACTCAATACAACTAAAAGTCATATGAAGGAAAATTATTTATGATATCATCCTACAAAATAAATGGGTTATCATTGTTTAGTTTTCTACAAATTGAAAGGCTAAATCATCCTCAAATCTAACCTTTCAAACACTAGTATTTAGAACAATATCAAACTAAACCAACAAAAATATTTTCTCACCAAAAGAGCCTCTAAATATGAACATGTGATGGAGTCATGATTATGGGGCCCAATAGGCTATGAATACCCTAGATTTAACCCAACAAATATACTTCAAATAAGGAAAATTCACAAATAGGCATGAAACATCATGTTTGATTTTAGCCTTTGAATGATAGATAAAAATGATCCCAAATGAAGAATCAATAACAACCGATAGCTCACTGCAACACAAATATTCTCTCAAGCTAATCTCAATTTAATTCTCACATGTTGCCAACCTCCTAGGTTTGCTGACAATCTCATCCACCAACCAATATGGAAATTCAACATTTTGCATCTCTTCCCTCAAACTAGTTTAACCATACTCATTTGTTTTGAGATGTTGTGTGTTAGTGGCAATGATTATGAAAAGTGTAGCTAACCAATGAGTGCACCATTGCGGAATCATAGAAATATACTCCATTGGATAATATTTTGTTGGCTTAGGTGACCTTCATTCCATACATTTGTAACTGGCGCCCAAGCCTTTAAATTTTGTATTAGGATTTATTTTATTGGGACATTGTGCGCACAATGTTAGCAAGTTAAGATTGTCTAGAACTATCGAAAGATATAAAATATTCTAGAGTCTTCCATAGAAAAATCCAAATTTTGAGTAGAATATTCTAAGATATAAAATATTCTAGAAAATTTGGTGAGCTTAAATCCATCTGATTTTGAAATAATCATGGATTACTTTATGA
Organism: Thuja plicata; assembly: GCA_018584345.1. Lineage (NCBI taxonomy): Eukaryota > Viridiplantae > Streptophyta > Pinopsida > Cupressales > Cupressaceae > Thuja > Thuja plicata. The sequence continues at coordinate 1,443,085 of MU226802.1, forward strand.
AATTACTTTTTTAAATTCTCAGTTGAAGAAAATAGGCGTTGTATATGCAAAAATATATTTTCAGTTGATTGCAATGGTTGAAAGTAAGCCTCCCCATCCATACAAGGTATTTAAGGAATCAAGAAAAAGGGTTATTCAACTAAATCCCAATACTCCACGGTGAACTTTTAATCAATTTTGCAAGTTTGTTTTAGATGAAGAAGTTCATCTTATTAAACAAGGATACATTTAAGAAGAATCATGCATATGCAGCTAAAAGTAAATTTTCTAGAAATCATGGAAAGAAGAATTCAAATGAAATAATAAATTTTGAAATGATGGAGGTTCTAACTACTTTTCTAGAAATGATGGTCCAGAAAAAAAAAGTTGGAAGAAAACCCATTATTTGCAAGTATTGTGGTGCTGAGAATCACATGGATAAATTTTGCTTGAAAAAGAGGGACAATGAAAGGCATCAATACAAGCCCAAGAAAGAAATTTTGAAGGATGGAAAAAAGGATACACACAAATTTGTAGTCATATCCCATAAATGGCAAGAGAAATCAAGTGAGGAGGTAATTGCTACACTTGAAAGTAAACCTAGTGTCAAGGGGGGATACTTTGCTTCAGATTCTAATAAAGAATGGATTATAGATCCAGGGGAATCATCTCACATGATTGGGGACATATCTTTGTTTATTGATTTTTATGAAGTGAATAATTCAGATCAAGAAATTACTCTTGGCAATAATACGAAACTTCTAGTTTTAGGAACTAAGACTGTTAATGTAACACATGGGCCTTTGAAAAATGTTTTATTGGTTGAAGGATTAGGGGTGAATCTTATTTCAGTATATAAAATCTAGTTCAAGTTGGATATGAGTTTGTTGTCACTGTCGATCAAGTTATTGTTGGAAATAGAAAATACCTAAGCAATATAATTGATATTGGTATAGTTGATCATGAAGAGAGTTTATTTAAATTTTTGGGATTTGTTGATGATGAGCTCACACACTATTATGCTTTTATTGCTCAGACTAATTATATTTTAAAAATTTGGCATGCTAGACCTGGACATATAAATTATAGAAAATTACAAGAAATGATTAAATGGTTAGAGGATTAACAAAAATTTCATCTTTTGAAGGTTTTTGTGAAGGATGTGTTATTGAAACATCATCGAGATCCTTTTGATTATGGTAAAGCATGGAGAGCTAATCATCCATTACAACTCATTCATAGTGATGTATGTGAACCAGGCTATCCTTCACTTTTAGGTGTCAGGTACCTTCTCACTTTTATTGATGATTATAGAAGGAGAGTATAAGTTTATTTTCTTGAAAGGAAAAATGAAGTATTTTGAAGTTTTTCAAAAATTGAAAGTATTAGTTGAAAATCAAAGTTGGAAAAGAATTAAATGCTTAAGGATGGATAATGGGGGTGAATATTGCAATTATGCATTTGAGTCATTTTGTGGAAATTATGGTATTAAGGTGCAAAGAACAATTCCTTGTAGTCCTAAAAAAATGGAGTGGTTGAACAAATGATTAGAACTCTTTTAGAAATGACTCTTTATATGTTGTATTTTAAACGTTTGCATACTATATTTTGGGGTTTGGTTATTACTTTTGCTACATATATTGTGATTAGAATCCCCACCAAAGCCCTGACAAAAATCACCCCTGAAGAAGCTTAGAGTGGTAAAAATCCCCTCATTAGGTATTTTAAAGTATTTGGGTGTATTACCTGGACACACGTTCCCAATGAAAAGAGAAAAAGTTAGAACCAAAGAGTCATAATTGTTTTTTTATGAGTTATAGTGACGAATCAAAGGCTTACAAGTTATATGATTCGACAAAAAACAAGGTCTTTGCTAGTAAAGATGTAAAGTTTGATGAGAATTCACAACTTACAACCACTTCCTCTCCCTCTACAAAAAAAATGCTTCTCATTTTTATTATATTATAGAAAGAAATGGAAGCTACATTAATGAGGATGAGGTGTCCACTATTAATACTACTAAAAATAAAATAGCTAATGCTTATAATCTGCCATTTTTGTAGCTAGTCATGATAAAGAAGATGACTTTTCAGCTAGACAAAAGACAAGTCTGAGTGTTGAAGAAATATATAGGCAAGGCTCAAAGATCCAAGGAAGGAATGGTAGTGCTGTCATGGCCAAAGCATTACAAGTAAATGACCCAAAATTATATGAGGAAGCCAGAGGGAAGAAATAATGGGAGAAAGCCATGAAAGAGGAATATAATGCATTGTTAAAGAATAAAACTTGGGAACTTGTACCCTGCCCCCAAGGTAAGAATATTATTGGTTGAAAATGGGTTTACAAAAAAAATTAAGTCAGATGAGCTATAGAAAAAATCAAGGCTAGACTGGTTGCTAAAGATTTTAATCAAAAAGAGGGTGTTGATTATGAAGAAACATTTCCTCCTATCATTAAAATGAATATTGTTAGAATTGGTCTTTCTTTAGTTGCAAGTCTTGGGTGGAATTTTCATCAAATGAATGTAAAAAATGCTTTCTTAAATGAAGATTTATATGAAGAAATATATATGGAACAATGACCAGGTTTTGTATATCAACAACATCCTAATCCTATTTGTAGATTGAAGAAGTTACTTTATGGACTTAAGAAAGCACCAAGAGCGTGGAATGAGAAGATTGACAGATATTTTTAGCTTCATGGATTTAGAAAATGTAAATCAGATCCAAGTATTTATGTGAAGAGAGTGCAAAATGAAATTATTCTTGTTGCAGTTTATGTAGATGATTTACTCATAGCTAGACCAAATATTGGATTAATTAATGATTTAAAATCAGATCTTAAAGGGGCGTTTTATATGAGTGATTTGGGTGAACTAAATTATTTTCTTGGCTTGTGAATTAGTGGTCTAAACACGCTTTGGATCTTTAGAAAAAAATAAAATGCTTTAATGCAAGACAACCCCTACTCGCTTCTAATATTGAGTTAAGCTTACTAAGGAATGTACCTCCAAGAAGGTAGATGCTACTTTATATAGACAACTTGTTGGTAGCTTGGTTTATCTAACCCATTCTAGACTAGACAATTGTTTTGCAGTCAATATGGTATCTAGATTTATGTAGGAACTGAAAGAAAGTCATTGGTTGGCTGTCAAGAGGATTTTGTGACACATTCGTGGAACTATTTACTATTGCATACATTATAGTTACAAGTTATTGGTTTCTTTGATTAGATTTATAGATTCAGACTAGGGTGGTGATATAGATGACCGAATATCTATTTGAGGCTATATTTTTCAGCTTGGATCAAGCCGACCCATTACATGGAGCAACAGAAAAACAAACCACTACATCATTGGCTTCTTGTGAAGCTGAATATAGAGCAACAAAATAAGTAGGAAAGAAAGCAGTTTGGATTCAAATCTTTTATTTGAGCTTGGATTTGCCCAAAGTTCAGCTACTACTTTGTATTGTGATAATCAAAGTGTTATAAAAGTTGCAAACAATCATTTTTTCCATGCTAAAACAAAGCACATTGAGATTAATAATCACTATATCAAGGATCTTATTCAAGCAAATTTTGTCCAAGTGAAGACCAAGAAGTGGATATATTTATTAAGAGTATGCTTGAGGCCAAATTTCTAAAACTACGGGGTATGCTTGGTATGATTGAGGTGAACATTAAGGGGGGATAGTAATTTAATGATCCCCTCTTTTTTGTATTTCCTTTGTATTCTCTAGCCAATCTTAATGGGGGATGTTAGGAAGTTAAGAATGTCTAGAACTTTCCAAAGATGTTAGGAAGATCAGACTTTCTAAAGTTTTCCATAGAACAATCCATATTTTGAGTAGAACTTTCCTAGATGTAGAATATTCTAAAAAAGAGAAGTTTCTAGATTTTATATTGCGTCTATAAATATATACTATGCACAAACAATTGAAGAATTTTAGAAGACATTGGAAAGCTTTGGATGGTTGTAAGCAAGTTAGATTAATATATTATTATTTTTTAGATAACATATCTTTGCTTATGGTTAATTTTTGCCTTGTTTTATCGTATTTCCAGTGGCTATTATAGTGTTTTTATATTGTTCTAGGCCTGGGCCCGTTTTTACATAAAAGGTTTGTGCAAGCCACTTATTCCCTTAATCATTTTTTTGTTATGAGGATTACTCATGCTCGCATGCGTGTGCATTGTCATTATTATTAGCTTAATTTTTTTTTCATGCATGTTGATTGTTGAATCTAAGTTGGATTCTTGAAGTCTCTTTGGATTTGATTCAAAATTCATTGTTCCTTAAAATTTTTGGTTGAGAAGAGACAAAGCAATTGTATCATCCTCTTCATTCATGTGCACCATTTGTCAAAGATTCTTCTTGAACCACTTGTTTACACACCTAATCTTTGGAAGGACAAAAAATTTTGATAGGAGCCACATGTGGGGACAGTATAAAAAGGGGTGAGAATAAGAATAAAGTGGACCATATTCCAAAAGGCATTTAATAGCAGTTACCACTTATACATCACAAATTTTAGTTTTTCCTTTGAAATTTCAGATCTAGTTAAATAAAAAGATAAACTTTTTCTTTCATATTTCAGCACTAACTTGATCAAAATTTAAACAAACTATATTGCTAGAACAGGTGTACAGCATCCTTATGGTGGAAAGTATGCACACATCCTCGACACATGGCTGAAACTTCGATGGATTCTGAGAATGAAGGAATCGCAGAACTCAAGGATATGCCAGTAATTATCGATCTGATGTATAATTGCATTAAGGAGTGGGAACATACATTTTTATTTAATGACAGATAACATCCAAAAGAAACACTAAAAATGGCTCTGTTTTACCCATCATCAAAGTCGTTATTATGTGCAACCTGTAACTGGAGATATCCCTTACCACTTCATGCTTCGATAATTTTCAAGATTACATACTATGAGATATATCTTTTTCGAAACTCTTGTTTTTTTATTAATATATATGTCCAAAATTCAACTCTGGTTGTTATCATGATCGATGGATTTTTCTAAGCAAACAAACTTATTTTTTTTCCCATTTTCAACTGATCTGATCGATGGATTTTTCTAATCAACGTATGCATTTTTTGGTACAGCGTGTACGAGAACAAAACCTAGACCTCATCGGTACAGCGTGTACGAGAACAAAGCTTCATTCCCCTGGATTATAAATCCTTCTACACCTGCATTGCTTGAATCCATTCATTCATTGTTATAATGGGGTTGATGAGAGAAATCCTGGAATGGGACGAAACCCATTTGGATATAATTCTCGTTCCAGCTGGGTTGCTCATGTTCGCTATATACCATGCTTGTCTGCTTCAAAGAATTCTCTCCCATCCCAACACCTCCTTCATCGGCATCAATGACATCCATAGGCGGGCGTGGGTTGAGGCCATCATTAAGGTAAAAATAAAAAGATCTAGTAGAACATGTTTCGTAGTTATAACATTTGTTCCTTCACTCTTTTCAAAAAAAAATTCAGTTAGTGTTTTGATTGGCTATTTGTGAAACATGGGTCGATGAGTTCGACTCAAAAACTACATAGTTGAATTCTGTTAGCAATATCACAATTTTATTTGATGTAGAAAATATTTCCCACTTATCAATTGATGAGCTTGAGGGGTTTTATTATGAATGGTTCATAAGACACAACACTTGTGAAAGGTTTCACAAGAAAGTATACTTAACTTTGGAGGAAACTCCGTGGTTAAGCACACTTAAACTGGAGTAGTACTAGGATTGGTGACCTCCCAAGAAGTCATGGTGCTTCACTTCCTCGAACATCACCTAGATGCAATCAGTGCTCAGTGTTTCATTCATTCTTATGAGAAATGAGTTTTTGTGAACCATTACTCTGAATTTTTTTCCATATTTATTCCAATTTCATATTGTGGTTGCAGGAACGAATGAAGCAGGGAGTGCTGGCAGTGCAGACAATAAGGAATGGACTAATGGCGTCCACGGTTATGGCCTCCACCGCCATAGGACTCTGCTCTGTGATCGGATTACTGTCTGGAGTGAGAGTGGGTGAATTGAGTTTATATGGGATGAAAGGGCGTCTCACATCTTGTGTCAAGTGCATGATGATCCTCCTCTCTCTTCTCACCTCTTTTCTTTGCCACGTGCAAAGCGTGCGCCATTACGCTCATGTTAGTTTTCTCATCACCACACCTCCTCCAACGCCAGAGATGGAGAGCGCTCATGTGGAATATGTGAGCAGCCTATTCAACCAAGCGGCTCATTTTTGGTCTATAGGATTGAGGGTGTTTAACCTCTCTTCATGTGGAATTTTGGGCCCATTCCCATGTTGGATTCGTCCTGCTTCTTGCTCTTATTTCAGCACTCTCTCGACAGGCCAAGCGCAAATTTGGGTGCCTATTACCCGCAGCAGAAAGGTAGAGCCAAGGTTTAGGCATATTATAATAGGTCTTGCATAGTAGTTAATGTTTTTTTATCATGACACTCGTGATCTATTTTCAGAACAAGTATTTTATATATGGTAGTAGATTGGAGAGGCAGGGATACGAATCATATATTCAACTCTAGTTGAATTATCAATAAGACATGTAATTAGTTTGAATTATTGTGATATTTGGTCGATCAGTCTATTTATCAAAATATGTTTGGTAATATAAGCAATATCAGTTGAGTTGTGTATAATAATATTGAGAAAGAGTAATCATGCTTAGCTCTTTTGATTTGGTATATTAATGTTCTTTGATTGAGAGAGATGTAGTTTAGTGTATCTTAGAGAAGCAATCTTATTCTCTACTCTCTGTCCTCTCAATAACGAATCATCTAATAGGCTATTCCTACCTATTTTCAAACTTTACTTTCATTGTATACTTTACTTTCTCATGCGAACGATTTTTCTTAAGAATTAGTTGGCATGCTTTGTATTTTTCTTTTCTCTCCTGCTACATTTTATACTTTACTTTCTCAAAGGTCGAACAAGTCTTCTTAAGGATTAATTGGTATACTTTGTATTTTTCTTCTCTCCTTATACATATTTATTATGAAAGAAATTTTATACTCATCCATTCTATTGGTAGGTGATATTCCTCCTAATGTGTTTCAGATTCTCCTTTCCAAGTATCTTTTGATAATCAAGCTCCTATATACATCTATAATTAGCGCTTGCACCTAAAGGTGATGCAAGGGTTAGCCGATCGGAAATTATATATAATTTAATATAAGGGGTGGTTAGGGAAGAGGTCGGCTTCAAGGTGACAAGATTGCATGTATTAGGAAGAACAATGACAATCATCACAAAAAATATTGAGCAATGAAAAAATACTTCTCTAGTCTAAGTAGGTATTAGCATTTGATAATGTTTGGCATTTAATTCTAATATGTATGGTCAAATGGATGGTGCAAAGTGCAGTATTGTATTAAAATTACAATCTAGTAGTGAGGCAAAGGCTACAGAGTTCATACTATTCCCCTCGAGAGTAGGTTAAGTATAGTGTAAAGCCTTCCAATAATTTTGGGATAAAAGTAGGAAAAGATGGAATAATGGTGTTAGAAAAATAAAATGATTGAAGAAGTTTAAGAAAAGGAATACAAAGTACTGAATAACAAGAAACTAGCAAAGATCTAAAGGGAATTATTTTCAAATTAAAAATATTGATTTAAATTGGAAAAGAGAAAAAGGACATTAATTTTTTTTTAAACGTGAACAAAATAGAATAGAAAAAGTGATATTAGGGGAAGATGAAGTATACAATTAGAAGGAATTAGTCATTTCTAGAGTTCATCTAGATGATTTGGTGCCTATGTTTTCAATCCTGTAGGTAAAATGTTTTTGGGAAGTTGTTAGTTATAATGGGCATTAATGTTTTTGTAGAAGACTGGTAGAGTTAATATAAGAAAGTGTATGTCCATGGTTGGAGGACCATCATCCCAAATGGAGAAGTAGTTCAAAGATGGACATGATGTTATACCTATATTAGGCCATATTGTATGGGATTAGCAGGAATTGAGGCCTAATCTCCACAAGATCAAGAAGGATGAAAGTGCAAATGTGGTGGTAGTGGGAGCTAGTATTGCAAGAATAAGTTGTGCCTACAACCTTGTCAAGGAAGGAAAAAATGTTGTACCACTTGAAGCCAAGACAAGAGGCTTATACATATGTTTGGTATTAATCGTTTAGTACTATGTGGTTCTTTAGTACATTATAAAAAACTTCTTTATGGCTTCTCGACTGACTAGAAAAACATGAAGTTTCTTACCTATTGTTGAGGGTTTAGCTTTATAATATCAATTCTTATGGGTTATTTTTATCTTTAAACTATGTTAAAAATGACCTATTAGAATTGTTATTGATCATTTGATTTAACACTTCTTGTAAATTTACCATTGATTTTTTTATTTTCCACTTCTTATCATTGTTGTGATGAGATGAGTTGGGGTGAGGTCAAATTGTAATGGACAATCCTGTACATTTCTCTTGGCTTCTTAATTAAATAGGAAAAACATAGTTATTGATAAGTTAGGATTAAAATGTATGTAAATCTATTGCAAGATAAAGACTTAGTAAAGGAAGATATATGTAGTTTTCAACAGTCTAAAAGAACCATGCTTGCAGTATAACAATTCTAAAATTGCAATATAAAGGATTCTTTGTTAACTATAGAAATTTTTTTAGTAATTTTTAAAGCCATAAAATTTATTATCCTAATATCCATTTCTATTGATTTTTTTAATTTCCTATTATTATTTTATGATTGTAATGCTTTACTAATTTTATTTTTCCCTACATTGACAGGTAGTTGAATGAGTGGAAGAGCCTCAAATCACAAGGTGTTATGGTATGATGAATTTTAATTTCAACAAGAAAAGGACCATGGTTTTGATATAGCCAAAATTGTAGCTGAGCCACAAGAGAGCCATTAGTTTCATCGAAACCCTCATTAAGGAAGAATAAATTGTCTATCATTTTTATAGACTGGATTATTATCCCTTCCTACATGATCTTCTTCTAAAGGTTCATACCTTCTATTTTATCTCTAATTCTGCAAACACATAGTTCACAAATGATAAATCTAAGCCTCATTTGTCTGCAAGAATTTGAAGCCTAGAAAAGAGTAGGTTTGGATTTTCATTGGGTGGTTTCATCATTAGAGTTGATGTGGCAAATGTTTGGAGATTGAGATCTATGTATTATTTCAAACCAAATATTTCTAAAGGATAACCTATTTGTCTTAACTAATCTAATATTTTAGTGGTAAGGATTCAATGTATGGATGGACAACTAAACTATTTTTCTATGTCAAATGTAAGAGTGAGAAGTGTTGGTATAGGCTTACGTTTTACTTAGTCCACATAATAACTTTAACATCAACTTACTTTTGTTGTAACCTTGGTTCATAATCTTTTATTGAAACTCTTGTTATATTTATTTTTTATTGAAAGAAAATTTTAAAATATATTTATTATACTTTTAAAAATTATTAAATATTAAGTAAAAGTGTTTTGATAGTTATATAATTTTAAAAATATTTAATTTTAAGTTGTATCATTAAAATTTCTTGGTTCAAGTTAGATATTTATGATTTTTAAAAAATGGGGAGATATATGTATGGTCTCTCCTTATTTCCCAATTTGAAGTTGAACCCTAATGCCAACTATAGCTATATTTGAATTGTAATTATAATTTAACCGTAAAACTAACCTTACTTTAAAGATTTCTCCTATAATTGGAATTTAAGTCTTACCCTATCAAAATCTTAGCCCTAATAGTAATCCTAGTCAGAGTTTTAACATTAACCCTATATAAAATATTTATATTTTGCAAATTAAGATGTTAATCTCATCTATTCAACATGCAAGTGAGTATAATGAGAGATATATATATTGTTAAATTTATTTTCCTGCCTAGATCTTAATCCTTATTGAACATTAATATTCATTTACTGTAATATTTTGACTCGTACTAAACACTAAGCCAAATCAAAACTATCTTTAAACCTAATTGTAACTAAACCCTAAGCCTAACCTTTACTTGATAATTTTCCTCTATTTCAACTCTTACCCTACCTTAACCATAAGCCTAATTAAAGTTGAGCCCAAACTCTTTCTTTAACCATGTTTGAATTGTAATCATAATTTAACCTTAGTTCTAAGATTTTTGTTATATAACTTTAATCACACCATAACCCTAATTGAATAGTAGCTTTAATCCTAATCCTAATTAAACCCTATAACATAATATAATTACATACTAAATCATACTTTAATATAATATAAATAGTAAATTTATTTAAAATATATATATATAGTTTAAAATGCATTATTATTTGACAATATTTTGTTTAATATATATTTTTATCTGTTTCTATTTTTATTTTATATATTTTATTTTAATATTTCTATAATATTTTATTAGTGTTAATATATTATTGTTATGTATTATAATTGTAAATATTACGATTATTAAATTCATATAATATTATTTGATTTATTATACTTTTAATAATATTTATGTAATTATTAGAATCTAATCATTTCATTGAAGGTTTAGAGTTTAGTACGTAGCATTGATAAATGAATAATTAGAATCAATGTTATAATGGCAATATATAACTAAATTTGTCCTCAACATTGACTTAATAATTGATAATAAACTTCTTAAAGTTTTCACCCACCATAGAACTTCATATTGCAACTAAAAAAATTTGTACATTGTTCATCTCGTCTTTGAACACCCAGTTTTGGTTTATTAAGCCGATAGGCTTTTCTTTCAGAACGGACTCGCTTTCGTACCAGGATTTATTGTCTCACACCGTTAATTTGTCTCACACAGTGGTTTCCTTCAATGCAATGTGTGGTTTTTCCTGACTTTGCTTGTGCTCGAGACCATAGGAAAACTATGTTCAGAAGCTAATTGTACACTTCATTATACAAATGTCTGATTAGGGTTTTGTTTTCATCATTTTCTGTCTACTATTCCATGTGCGCTTCATTTTCATCATTTGTTGTGTGGAATCTCCCATGGCTCTGGTCATTTGATCATACCCCATGTCTTTTCAACTGCCGACTCTCAATGCAAGGCCTGTAAACTTCACATGGCTGCATTTATTTTTCACCTAAATTTTAGCCTTCCGGAAATGCTTAAATTGAAACAGGCGAGACACATCCAAAAACAAAGGTGCTTCTTACATATCTTATGGTTGTCCAAGTTTGAAGGTTTGGAATTCTGTATGCTTGGAAACGTGGCTTGCAATTTCTCAATTTCATTCTTTACCTCAGTTGGAGCGGCAGGTGCAAGATTCGATCCCGCAAACTCCATCTTACTCTTATCTTGTATTTTGTTTTGTCTTTCTTGGCACGATAGCACTGGTAGATAGCTTCTTGGCATGAGGTTATGTTTTATGCGTTGGTTTGAGGAGTCATTTAAGGGCTTTGAAAAATCAGTAGACAATACATGTCGTATTGCTCTGTGATCTTCTGCAATTTTTTTCTTACCCATTGTTTCCACATAAAATTCATGCGGGTTGTTCAAATCAACCTCCATTAATGCCAACCGAGAAACTATTCCTTCCCAATACAACCCATCAGCGAAACATATAGGCACTCAATGAGAATGCAGCATTCCATTCCATCACAATAGCAACAACCCAGAACGGGTTGCATTGCAGTCGTCCTTCATAAGTCTTGTTTTCTCATCAAGTTTTTCCAAGACATGTTTGACACAATGTCTAAACGACAATAAATGTCAGCCAATGTTACCTCCCACATTATTTTACATTGTAATTTACACCATGTATACTGGTTTTCTATTTTGGACATATATACCCTAAAAGGTTACTACAATATTATTATATAGAAGACAGACATTCCCTTCCATTTATTCAATTCTTCCTACCAGCTCAATAAACCATGTTCTTCTATCTTTATCCACTGTGCATGTCAATAACAGATTGTGGTTCTTTCGCTCGCAAGCTACAATGTACCATTCCTTTGCTTAATTCTTATGTCCATACAATAGATCCATCTCTCAACACCCATTTGTAAGCAACAGAATAGTTGTTCCTTCCTAGCATATTTTTTTCAGAGAAATACTGTGTTGCAAATTCAATTTCCTCGAGGTTGTTTCTAAATCTCAACAGTAAATGCAATTAGTCAGTGAAACTCAAAAGTGAAGCAGCTCTGTTGAAGGATGGAGGGATAAATTTTGATCCTTGGCAAAATAGAAATCGGGTTTTCCCCTGCACTTTAAGGACAATGACATAATTCTAGTGTTCTTGAATTACTTATTTATATGTTTCATTGAGGAGTTATATAAATTGGTAAGGGATGCTCAGCCTGTACATATCTTTCTGAGAGACTGAACTATTTGTACAATTTTTTTGTATCACTGCAATTAAAAACGGGGGAAAATTTGTTTTTACCTTCAATATAGCTTTTTTGGTGTGTATTAGTTTCGCAATTGCACACTATTGGGTGTAGACAGTATGCTTTAAGTGATGCAAATGGATATTCATTTCTCTGTTTTGATTTATGAAAATTAGACAGTTTTCCCATTGCTGGGTGTTTTTTTTGTTTACTTAGTGGCTATTCACTCATTTGTATGCTCTGTTTCTATGCTTCTTATTTTGTTTGAGACAATTGAATTTTTACTGTTCTCCCCCAGCCTCATTAGCTCAAGATCGAAAAGGTGAAAAGAAAAATCAGAGACCTATCACTCTCTATTTATTGGGTATAGCAATTTAATGGTGACATGATTTGATATCTCAAGTGATTTGACTGTTGTTTAGAGACATTATATGTCAATAAAAGGACTTTCTTTGAATTTTCTACAATTATTAGCTTTCTTGCAATTTCTATTTTTAATATATGAAATTTTTTTGTTTGTATGCTGCTATATACCACACTAAGATCATCTTTGACTGCGTTTTCTCCCTAGTTTTATATGGTTTCTTTAATCTCCACACCATGGACTTTTCAAGCATGGTAAATGTGGTTTTATTGTGTTTTGCTTTAAGCTACCATATCTTCTAAGTGCGCCAACTTCATGCCCAATGAGTTTGATGTGTTTGCTGTAATACATGTAGTGTTATTTTGCCCTTTGTCACCGCCAAAGACTCCTCCCCAATGGTTGTTCCTTTCCAAGCATTAAATCTGTGCATGCTTTAGGAAGTCACTGGTTTTCTTGTGGGTACTATTCAAAAACATTGAATGGTGAAAGGAGATTGGGGAACACATTTCCATTTCTGTGATGGATCTTTGGGGATACCATTTTTTTATAGGATGGAGGGGGTATCTATTTAAAAAATAGGGAAATCTTTCAGATATAATAATATTGATAAGCTATTCATTATATACATTGTAGAACCTAATGCACAAGTTTATAATGAATTAGAGATTTCAGATTTAATAAAAAAATTAAAATTATTATCTGGTATCAAGGGTGTTGATTTATTTCTTTGATTTTCAACTTAAATTTTATGATGGTGTGATCCATCATCAGATGATTTCTGCTACCATTTGGCTTCAGAACGCTGTGAATCGATAGGTTGCTTGTTGTTTTTGGGCAGACTGCGATCTCTTTCATTCTCATCCTTGCTGATGGGGTATTAAAGGGTTTCCAAATATAAATTTAAACATTCCAAACCAATGACAGCCTTAAATAGCAAATACGACTGACTAGTATCAAGAAAATAAAAACCAACTACAACAAAATACATCGCAGATCACAAACAGTTTGAAGAGAAAAGCATGTAACAATAAATCATTATCTAATTATTTATTTTATCTTTTACTTACATTTTCTTTTCTGCATTATTTAGTTGGATAAGTTATTTTATTTTTAAATAATAAATCATTAATAAAATGTTAGCTTCTAAAAGAATAAAAAATACTTTGATTTTTATTTTGTAATTTATTTTATATCAACATCATTTATAATATTTGTTTAAACAACTTTAGTAGGTACTTCCAAATATAAATTTATGGATGACGTTTTTAATATAAGGTGGATTTAATTTGTGTTCGTTGTTAATGCATAGTACTCTAAGGCTTGTTGTTTTTTAGATGATGTTAATGCCACTAGTAAATTTGACCTCAATTTTCGACGAAAATTGGTCAAAATTTCGACAGTAATTGGTCAAAATTTACGACCAAAACGTTCATCGATCTTTTTTTGTTGAAGTTTCGACGTATTTATAATTGGTCAAAATTTCGACCAAAACAAAGGTCGGAATTTTGACTATAGCCCAAGCTTAAAATTGCCGTCATTTTTTACTGCATTGGTCGAAATTTCGACGAATACTTCCACCAACGAGTGGTCGCAAATTTTGACCAATTCACTAAAAAAATGACGAGAATGCCATGCTTTCCACCAAACCAATTCTGTGCTGTAAACAAATTTAAATAGATTTTGATTATGATGGAGGGAATATTGTGGTAAGAGTGTTAGATCCAGATAACTTTATTCTTCAACAGAAAGGAAACATGTAAAATTTTATAAACTTCTAATGAAATTTCAAACTCACAGTTCCTTTAGTTTCGGAAGTAGTGCAAGACTTGAAGGCACTCTTCCACTCAAAAAATTATTTGACAACCGGCTACAGGTAACCACAAGTTACAATAATAATTATAAATTTATAAATAATAAAAAGTACACACTTACAGATCCTATTCAAATTTATATACAATAACAACAACAGTCCTGCTTG
>MU226802.1:1465839-1484211 GCA_018584345.1 Thuja plicata
ATGCTTGCCTTATCAAGTATTTCATATTCACATATAAAGGGATGACACATGTTTTGAATTCAAAGCCGGGAAAACTAGTATAGTACTATTACTTGACATGCTTTGTAATTGGTTTAAGTTTACTTTCCTGCCTTTTTTATTTTTAAAAAGTGAACATGCACTTTGAACTGTTACTCTCCATTTGGAAATCAACTTTCTTTTATTACCTATGATGTGTTTTCCAACAACAACCTTATGTGCCCAATATTGTTCACGAAATACCAGATTCAACAGAAACACCCATCATGTTATAGTATGCCAAGATGCCAGTTAATGTGTTCGAGAAACCATATAATTTTTTATAAAGCTTTTTTATTTCTGATCTAATGTGATTGACAAGTATTCAGAAAAAAAAAAATTAGTTTCAGCATTTGGTTGAACCATGGATTCGATTGACCAATCCATAATAGATGCGCTTTACCCACATTAATGTCATTGGATTACATAACTACATGAGTTCGCCAAAAAAAAAAAACACATCTGCCAACAACGATTCTAAAAATTTATACATCTAAAGTACTATACACTTACCTTGACAATGTCAAGATTCTTTTACATTTTCCACTCACACACCTATCGGCGATTCCCTTGCACTTCCACTCGGTGAGAGTGCTAGTATTTAATAAAATATAAGTAAGAAAAGAATGTTTTAATGTTTTAAAAGCTTACATAGAATTAAAAATAAACCCAGTACACTATGATCATTTTATATTATTTGAAAACATTTATCATTTCCTGGCTTGCGTACGTCTAAAAATGAAGTGATTAAAATTGTCATTGCACATAGTTTTTGGTCAAAATCGATTGGAGACTAGATTCAAGGCTACGTTTTTGGAAAAGTGAAACTCTCATTGTATCTGCGAGTAATATATATTATTGATATATATGTACCAATATGTAAGTACGAACTGTTATTAAACTGCAGTATGTATTATCGACTTGTATGTGTTATATGTTCAGCTTGCCAAAAATGTGGCTGTGAATGTGATTATGTAGTCTCACGTAGAGGTACGACTCTATGTGAGACCGAATGGTCTTGCGTAGGGTTGTGTCTCTATGTGAGCGCCACCCTTTCATAACAACACTGATAATAATGTAATGATAACAATGAAATAATAACAATTCAAAATGATAACATTGTATTATTAATGTCTTCAACTTGTTGTGCATTATATTATCGATATTTATTTGGAACAATATAATTATTAAATAAATTCATTAATAAAAATATGAATATTCAATAACATGAAGATTATGTGGATAGATATTATGTAGTTTACAATCTTAAATTGCATGCCATGATCATATAGATCATATATAAAATACGAATACATCAAACAAATATTTTAAAAAATAAAACCACTTAAAAATTATGTAATTTTTTTATCAACCTTCAAATTATTTTGTAATTTTACTTTTTTAAGTTTTTTTAAAATAATCTATAAAGTAAAATCAATTATATTATACAACAAATTTTAAATATAAATACCATTCTATTTTAATATTAAACTATATTTTTATTCAACACCCTTCATTATATTCTTCTAAAATTTAAAAAACAATATTCAAGTGATAAACAAATAATATTTCTTTTAAAATGTCATAAACATATAGTATTCATTCTTTAAAAATTTCAAAGAAACTTAGAATAAAAAGTCATATGAACAAATTACAAAATTATTTAATGTAAACAATTCCAACTATTCGAAGCCCGCACTAGGGAATAGAAACCAAGAAATGAAAACAAGTCATGGGAATGAATGAAAGATTGTATAAATCTGCTCTCCGAAGGTGGATATTGATAATTAGGTTTATAGTTCTGCCTATCTTATTTTCTTCAAATAGATAGTTTAGCCATTGTAAGATGGGCATTTCATGATAAAATGACGTTCATATTGTAGAATAGGCATCTCCTATTTCCCACTCCTCTTTTGGTATCAACCATCTACCCGTTTCACACCTCAAATGGTGAGAGCTAGTTCTATGTTGGGCTATAAGCATTTAATATTTGCTCCTATATTTGCTTTTTCCTCGTGATCGGTCATGGGGTTAAATTCTTTGAGAGAGTACATTTTTTTTTTTGTCCGTTTTGCTTTGACCAAATGATACTCTACAAACTTCTTTATTTCTTCATTGCTAACCCAACACTCTTGAATATAAACATATCATTTTTTTATCCACTTGCCATTTTGTTTCATCAATATATTCTTCTTTCTCTTGTCTAATCTTTCCTCAATAACTAGCTTAGGCCAGGGTGGTTTTCCATATTAGGAAGGAAACGGTATCATTTTACAAAATCTTGGAACTGACGGGGGACATGGATGGATAGGAATGCTTCAAGTGTGCCCGTTAAGCCTGGAGATATCCCTTACCACTTCATGCTTCGGTATTTTTCAAGACTAAATACTCCGAGATATACCATTTTCGAAACTCTTGTTTTTTTTTAAATATGACTTCATTAATATGTCCAGAATTAAACTCTGGTTGTTATTCTTGTAATCCTTGTCTCCTTCCAGCTCGGGAAAGTACGCAACCAAGCAAAAACAAAACTTGGTTTTTTGCCCGTTTCCAACTGATCTGATCGATGGATTTTTGTAATCGACGTATGTATTTTTTGGCGATATGTCTGGGATGAAAAGCCCAAAGAAAATCTAAAGAAGAAAACAAAACCCAACTCTTGTTCGAATTAACTTCCAGGAAGAACCAACGCTCGAATGTGGTATGTGCGCCACAAACATTGAAACATCCACCTACTATGTACTCCTGCATTGATTGAAACATCCACCCATTATGTACTCCTGCATTGATTGAATCCATTCATTCATTGTCATAATGGGCATGATGGGAGAAATACTGGAATGGCACGAAACCCATTTGGATATAATTCTCGTTCCAGCTGGGTTGCTCATGTTCGCTGTATACCATGCTTGTCTCCTCCACACAATCCTCAATCATCCCAACACCTCCTTCATCACCATCAATGACATCCACAGGCGGGCGTGGGTTGAGGCCATCATTAAGGTAAATATGAAAAGATCTAGTAGAACATGTTTCATAGTTATAACATTTGTTTGTTCACTATTTTCTAAAGGTTGTACAATATTTTTATTTAGTGTTGTGATCTCATGGTATTCATGAAACACGGGTCAATGAGTTTGATTCAAAAACTACATAGTTGAATCTTGATAGCAATATCACAATTTGACTTGCTTTGAAAAATATCTCCTACTTATCAATTGATAAGCTTGAGGGGTTTTATTACGAATGGTTCATAAGACACAACACTTGCTAAAGGTTTTGCAAGTAAGGTTGCAAACAAAGAAGACTTAACCTTAGAGGAAACTCCGTGGTGAAGCACGCTTGAGCTGGAGTAGTACTGGGATAGGTGGCCTCCCAAGAAGTCACAGTGCTTCACTTCTGTAAGCATCACCTAGATGCAATTAGTGCTAAGTGTTCCATTCATTCTCATGAGAGATAGAGTTCTTGTGAACCGTTACTAGTGAAATATTTTCCAGATACCTAATTGCTTGTTTAATACCTCTAAGAGTTCTTTTCCATATTCATTCCAATATCATATTGTGCTTGCAGGAAAGAATGAAGCAGGGAGTGCTGGCAGTGCAGACAATAAGGAATGGCATAATGGCGTCCACGGTTATGGCCTCCACCGCCATAGGACTCTGCTCTGTCATTGGATTACTATTGGGAGTGAGAGTGAGGGACTTGAGTTTATATGGGATGAAAGGGCCCCTCACATTTTGTGTCAAGTGCATGATGATCCTTCTCTCTCTTCTCATCTCTTTTCTTTGTCACGTGCAAAGCCTGCGCCATTACGCTCATGTTAGTTATCTCATCACCACACCTCCTCCAACGCCAGAGATGGAGAGCGCTCATGTCGAATATGTGAGCAGCCTATTCAACAAAGGGGCTCATTTCTGGTCTGTGGGATTGAGGGTTTTTGACCTCTCATTGGCTCTCTTCATGTGGAATTTTGGGCCCATTCCCATGTTCCTATCGTCCTGCTTCTTGCTCTTATTTCAGCACTTTCTCGACAAGCCAAGCACAAATTTGGGTGCCAATTACCCGCAGCAGAAAGGTGGTGCCAAGATTTAGGCATATTATAACATGTCTTGTATAGTAGTTAATGTTTTTTTATCATGACACTCGTGATCTATTTTAAGAATAAGTATTTTATGTATAGTAGTAGATTGGAGAGGGAGGGATACGAATCATATATACAACTCTAGTTGAATTATAAATAAGATGTAATTAGTGTGAATTATTGTGATATTTGGTCGATCAGTCTATTCATCAAAATATATTCTTTGTAATATAAGCAATATCAGTTGAGTTGTGTATAATAATGTTGAGAAAGAATAACCATGCTTAGTTCTTTTGATTTGGTATATTAATGTTTTTTTTATTAAGAGAGTTGTAGTTTAGTGTAATTTAGAGGAGCAATCTTATTCTCTACTCTCTGTCTTCTCAATAATGAATCATCTAATAGGCAACTCCTGCTTTGTTTCAAATGTGTTTCATTTCATACTTTACTTTCTCATGCGAGCAGTTTTTTCTTAAGGATTAGTAGGTATGCTTTGTATTTTTTTGTTCTCTCCTTATGCATTTTATACTTTACTTTCTCATGGGAACAAGTCTTCTTAAGGATCAATTGGTATGCTCTGTATTTTTCTTCTCTCCTTATACATATTTATTATGAAATAAATTTTACGGTCCTCCATTAATCTATTGGTAGGTGACATTCCTCCTAATGTGTTTGAGATTCTCCTCTCCAAGTGCCTTCCATGATAACCAAGCTCCTATATACATCTATCATTATTATAAGCTCTATAGTATCTCATCATGGTAGGTAACATGCAAAAATTCAAAAATCTTTTGTTTTATCTTAAGACCCAACACTTGAGAGAACTCTGCCTTATATGAAATAGGATCATCTCATACCATATGTTGGTTATCATTTATCTTTCAATTAATAATGTCAAAAACAAATTCAATCTTGGCATATTCTCTCATCATGAAAATCTCCCAACCACAAAACATGGTATCAATAGAACAAGGAAATGTCAACATTGTGGATAAATAAAGATTTTATAGATGCTTTAAAATGGAAACAAAACATGAAGAGTTTTTTTTTTAAAGTTTTAATAATCTTTCCTTAATTTTTTTGTTTAAATAGATCAAGAGTTTACAAACTGCTAAGATATGATATATGCTTTTATTTTTTTTGTTTTAAGTTTTGTATTTTTTTCCTCTTCATAGATGAACAAAAGTCTATAAAGACAATATTTTGTCATTGTATTGTTATGAAGTTATCAATGTAATAAGCTTTGCATACAACTTAGTCTTTTGCGCAAATCTAGTTTGGGATTTTCTTCCAATATAATGTTAATTGATTTTATAGAGGGTCGTAATTGAAAATCTTAATATGGTATCAAAGCTAGTATTTTCTTTTGGATTATAATTCTATTGTTGAAATTTTGCTAAAAAATGATCATGTCGAATTCTAACTCCTTTTGCATTCCAGAAGTTGATGGAAATGAGTATTGATTATTGGTGCATAAAAATGATGTTTTTTTGTTAGGAAAATATTTGTTGGATATTGTTGAATCAGGTTATGCAGAGCCAATTGATTGGAATACCATCATAGTGAATGGTAAAAAATTTAAGGAGGCTAAGAAGTGTATCACCGCAAATTGTAAGCACCTGAGTGGTGTACAATTTCATGATTGTTTAGCGCTCTCTTTAGTGTGTTTTCATTATAGTTTGCATCATAGGACTTTATAAATGCACTTAATGGGCACCTATATTCAAATTTCAATATTCTCTCTCTTCAATCTCTTTCAAAATTCAGGTAGTCCCTTATCTCTAGGGGCGCTCTATTTTTTCATCCAATCCAATAATCCATTTCATCACCTAGGCCCTATAACACTGTTAGTGGTCTTTTTGTCATCTCCTGACCTTGGAACTAAATGCCAGCTTACTACACACACCCCAAGGCTATCTAGGACCCTTGGAATCAATTTGGCCCCTTTTCCTTGGGTACATAATGACTAAGCAATTATGTAACTAGGTACATAATAACCTAGTCGTTATGTACTCTAGGTTTTGAGACCAAATTTGATTTGGGACCCCAGGTTTGTGTTTTGGTAGTAATTTCATATCTACAGTTAGCTCCCTCATCTCGATCTCCTATTTTTCTATAAAAATAATCCTCTCACTTAATTTGGCAAGATTAAAATTAATTTCAAGGTTGGAGCCCCAATTTGAAGACATCCCATGAAATGAAGACTTGTGGAATCAAGGCTACAACAATCTCTTATCAAGAAAATATTCAATAAAGCATCCTTCAATCAACTCAAGCATTCAAGCATCATGTAATTCATACAATCCTAGAATAAAACACAGAGGTCTCTGCCATTCAAAACAAAGCAGAAATTGGTGTCTTCCCCAAATCCTTGAATAGTTATATTATTTTATTTATCTCTACTATTTTTTTGTATTTGATCAATTGGCTTAGCAGTAAGGTTCACTTTTAGAAATTTACGGTTGGTATGAGAACAACCCCCAATGTGTTTTCATTACCAAGTGTAATCTTGGATTTAAAACCTTCATCAAATTTAGGAAATAACTCTTTATTACTAGACATGTGGGTATAACACCCCAAATCTAACTATTAAGGAAGAGGTCAAAATCATAATTCTTCAAGAGGAAATGGAGGAAGAAGGGGTGGTTAAAGAGGAAGAGGTAGAGACAACCTTGATAAAAGGAACATCCAATGTTACCATTGTAATAGGTATAGTCATTTTGAGAAACATTTCATATTGAAATCAAGCAATAACAATAAAAATGCTAATATGTTCAACGGAGTGATGAACCTTCCTCAAATAATTTATTTTTGTCTTATGAAAAAGCTGAAAATTATGTCAATGATGTTTGGTATTTAGATTTGGGGTGTTTTGACCATGTATGATAATAAGTGTTGGAAGCTATGAGAAAATAATTATTGAGTGGTATTTGAAAATAGTAAATGTATTATCTAAATATAAGGATTAGGGAAATATAGTGGTCAAAGTTATTCCTATGAAAAATAATAGAATGTTCCCGTTAAAGTTTAGTGAATATAGAAATCAACTTTTCATTAAACATGTTAATATACATATCAAGTTCCTTGTTGGATCAACCTCTCTCAAGGTTGCATAACAATAATTATGGCTTCTTCTCTTCAAATGTGATATGTGTTTTTCTTGCAAGTGACTAATGGGATTGTGTGACTGAACAATTAACCCCAACGTGGTATCAAAGCTTCAGATCTACTAAGTTCCTATCTATTTTTTGAAAGATCCAACCTTGAGAAAAAAATGATCATCTAAGATTATATATATATATATATATATATGTGGATTTTCTTCATAGCCTTTAAAAATCATCTAGGTCTCTCTTATTTTTCCAAGAATCATCAAATTTTGAGAAAAAAAGAAGCTAGAAATAGCGAAAAAAGGATTCAGCTACAATTTTCTCTACAAAATTTAGATAAAAAAGATTTATGAATATTTTTTACAACCCCCAAAACCATTTGAGTATCTATCAAGTTTCACATGTGTACAATAGGAAAAGGGGATCACATAAAAGGGAAAATTTCCCCCAATCCATATGCCAGATTGGAATACAAAGCCACCTCAAGAAAAATACGATTAACACAACTCACAAGATGTCATTGTAATATCTGTGATTGAAGAGTTTTTATTCCTTTTGTTTCTTATAATTGAGAAGGAGAGGAATGATATGGAAATACAAGAGACTAAATAAGATTATATTTGATCTAACCCAGCTGAGGAAATTGATGTGAAAGGGAATGGAGAATGATTTGAATGCACCTGAAGATGAAATAGGAGAAGTGAGTTTTCATACTCGAATTCTCAACTATTGAAATCTTAGAATGACTTGTAACTGGAGGTCAGGGATTTGAAGGCTATAACCTAACCCTTTTCCAAATTTGAGCTGAAAATGCAGGGGTAGGCTGAAACTCATCTTGTACCTAGGGATAGATCGCCAATGACATTCTGTACCCAATGATTTTGGCTAAAATTTTCAAGGTCTCTCTAATTGTGTCTGATCCTTCCAATTCCCGTCTAGTGGCACTGTAACCTATTCTCTCACATAGAAAAATGGGGAAGAAAGTTGGATAAATGGATTTTCCTTAGTCAAACCCCTATTTTAGAATCAAGCTTGAAAATGAAAAGAAATTGCATAAGGAAAAATGAGAAAGAAACTCGATCTAAGTTGTTAATCACCTCTTACCTTGAGGGTGCAATGCTTCTTTGGATGTGATAAAAAATGTTGATGCAATAGATTTTTCCAAAAGTAAATCATGATAGAAATGCATTGAATGATGGATATTGTATTTTTCAAACAATGCTTGATAACAAAGAAGAGAGATGTTTTGAAGGATTGAATACTTGGATGCTCAATTGTAGAAGAGATCTTGAACTCTAATTGCTTGCTTGATCATAAATGATTGAAAACTTGATAGTGAATTCTTTTAATTGATATTGGATACCAAAATGAGGAGAGATAGGGGGTTTATATACTTAATCCATCATTTCTAAGTCTAAAACTCAGGCAGGTCGACCAGACAAGAAAATCTCCCATAAATACTCTATCATAGGGCCTTGGGCCAAATCTAGCCCTAATTACTAGGGGACATAACACCATTAGTGTTTTATCCCAAGGATATAATTCCAATGGCATTCTATACCTAGAAAAATGAGCCAAATTTTGGACTGTGGGTTCGGGATAGTCAACAAGTGCAAGATTTATAGGTACAACTCAATCTGAGGTCAGAACATGTCATGAAGGCCAAAATAGGGCTATAGGACCTAGGTGATGAGATGAATTCTTTGATTGGAGGAAAAATAGAGGAGCGTAGTAGGAAATAAGGGCCAACATTATTTTTTTAAGAAATTGAATCAATATAGGAATTATAAAATTATTTTTAATGACCAATAAGCATCAGGAAAGCGTGAAATCAATTTGGGAACCCATACATACTAAAATGGGGCTAAAATGACCACCTAATTAAGGGTTCTTAATTTTTAGGATGATATGTTTATCCCCCACTTTAGAGGGAGTATGGATCTAGCTCATACTCATGGTAAAGTAGAAGAAAGAGAGAGAAAGATGAGATTCATGGGCAAACTACAAAGATATAAGATATCACCAAGTTAAAGGATACAAGCCCCAAAACCATGGATCTTAACTTTATACCCATGTGCAAGGACAGACAAAACAAAACAAAATCCTAAAGCTTAATAAGATTCCAAGTAAACTAATTAAAGGGACCTCGCTAAATAAAATGTCTCAACCACGGAATCTTGGTTGGAATCCTGAAAAATCTTATAAATAGAGAGTCAAACCTTTGGTTTTGGTAATCATAATTTATTTGAATTCTTATGTTGGCATACAATCGAGCACTCGTTTCTGAGAGCCCACAATGCATAAAGAAGGAGAACACCAAGGAAGGATTTTATGGTTTGCATATTCATGTTCTTAGAATAATTTCATATTAATTATTGTTTATACTTATTATTTGTCTTACATCCTTTCTTGAGTATTGGGAATACTAATTGCTTTAACAATCTATTTGTGGTTGAGATTTCAGTGTTATAGTAGGATTCTATTATACCTGATTACAAATTCATCATTTACCTTGTTGTCACCTTTTTTCACACTAGGGCATACTGGGGCATTATTTTTATTAAATTATTCTTTGAAACAATGCCTAAAATACATTATATCAAAGAGGAGAAAAATGTGGACACCTAAAAATGGCCTATTGCTCTAACACAATGACATTACTAATATTCCTCTTTAATTTTTTTCTATTAAATTAAGAGAAAGTTACATACGAACCAGTTCATAAGTATCACTTTTAAAAGCTTTACAAAGGAGAGATAGTTACATACAAACTAAAAACTAATCGAAGATTTTTAATTACAAAACATAATCAAAAAAGGAGGGATGAAATTTTAGTCTTCTTTGACCCATGTTGTCCATGGCATGTCACCAACTGCCCAGATTAGCATGTGACCATCTTGAGTGATCCTGTTGTATGGATTTCTCATCCAAGCTTCCCAGGGGAGTGAAATTGGTGTGTTTTGCATGTTGTTGTAACTGGTGGCCTCTATCGACAACTCTCCTCCACTGGCATTTTTGCTAATATGTGCCTCGGATGAGGGGGATGAGGCCCTATTGATCCCAATCTCATTAACATTCCCTATGCTTGTGCCCTTCTCTCTGACTGCACATTCCCCTGCTAATGCCTCATTAACAGACTCATCTTTACAGCCTGCTAGTCTATTTTTAATTTGTTCCAACAGCTCTACTAGAGTGATCTGGAATGCATCTGAGCTTCCTGGGTTTCTGGATACCTCCCCTATCTCCGTTCATTGAAGCTAGATATTGATTTTCTTAAACATTTTCATGAAGACATTTTCTTTCATTTTTAAGACCACTGTGACCTGTGAAGAGATATCAAAAAAATGAGTCTCCTGAGAGACTCAGTAAGGTATCTGCCTTTACCACAAAAGACATCATTTTTCCTGAGCTTCCAGAGATGCCAAATCAATAGATCAGTTAGAACAAACCATAAAATATTACTACTTTTATTTTTATCCATGATATGACCAGATATAACATTCAAGAAATTGAAATTATCATGTACGACCAGCCCAAACATGCCCCACACTTCTCTAGAAAAAATGCAATAAAAAAACACATGGTGCACAGATTCAAAATTTCAGCAAATAGAGCATTTGTTTGTTAACCCCCATGTTTTTTGAAGGGGACTTTATGTAGGAGTACACTCCAAAGGAAACAATTGATCTTGGGTTCAACCAGGATATGCCAGAGTTTAGTCATATATTTGGTCCAGGTAGGGTAATTCAGAGCACAATTCCATTTGTTGTTCAGGTGATCAAAAATATCAGAGCTATGGGTCAACCATTTGTAAAGGGTTTTTGACTTGATTTTCCAGAGATGGGATCCATCAAGCCAGGATAGGGATTCCAAGGTTTCAAAAGAGGATTCATAATTTTTGGGAAGGAGAAGGCAGGCTATGGATTTGTTGATCATAGAGTAGGTTCTTTTCTGTGCAGCAGGGATACCAAATTTCTCTGAGAGTTCCTCCGAATAGATCAAATTTTCCTGAGAGACAATGTCTTTAAGTGTAAAAATCCCCTTCTCTGCCCATTTTTTTGTTGAGCAACCTTTCACTTTGGCAAGAGTTTTGTCGTTATATGAGATGTTCCACCATATGGATCTATTGCCACAGATCTTATTGTCCACAACCAGTCTATTTCCCCCAATAATATGCTTTCTGATTACCTTCCATCACTTCCATATAGATTGGAAAAATACAGATCCTCCTACTTAAAAGTCTATATCCAAGGATAACATATCATTGAGATGGAATCCTTTCCACCCCTTAGTCTGCACTATCTGAGCTATGTTAATGTCATTCCTCATTAATACCTTCCAAGGTTCCTCACCTTGTGTGGCTTTATAGATCCATTTAGCTACTAAGTCAATCCCCTATATCCTTAGATTTTTTAGGCCTGAACCATTAATCTCTTTGTTCTTAGTACATCACTCTTAGCTAACTACATGTCCCTTTCTTAAACATTTTCCATCTGACCACAACAAGTCCCTAATAATTTTCTGAATGGAATTGACCTATTGTTGATTGAAGGTGCAAGCTAAAGAATAGTATATGGTATATGAATATAGGATCTTTTGATAGATTTGGAATCTACCAGCCAACGAAAGGAAGTGATTATTCCATTTATTAAGTTTATTTTCAATCTTAGCTTTAATCCACTCCCACATATTGGCAAGGTTTGGATTAACCGCAAATGGTATCCCCAAATATCTAACAATGTGATTTGGGCCTCCCCAAATAATAGAATGTGTATGGATCCATATAGTTGGGGATTCTTCCTAGACTAATAGAATATATTTAGAGAGAGAAACCTTACTACCCGAGGCTACACAGAAGAGGTCAAGTTTTTTCATGAGGTTCCCAAAGTTTTCCTCGGAAAGTTGAAACAAGATTGAGATATCATCAGAAAACTTAACATTAGATATTTCCTCCTTATTAGGGAGAAGAATGCCTCTGAATCTAGGGGAATTGGAGTATTCTCTCAAAAGGTAATGAAGAGAATCATTAGCAGTGACAAATAGAGCAGGGGTAAGAGGGAATCCTTGTCTAATAGATCGTGAGAGCCTAAACTATTATGATCTGGCTCCATTAACTTCCACACAAGCTTGGGAACCTCCCATTAGGGTGGAGATCATCCTAAAAAAGTATATTTGGAAGCCAAGAGCTTCCAACATCATGTAAATAAACTTCCATTTTATTCTATCATATGATTTTTCATAATCTATAAGAAGCATGCCAGCTTGTTGGCCAGATTGTTTAGCCCAATCCATCATTTCCCAACAAGTTACCAAATTCTCTGATATATACCTACCTTTGATAAATCATGTTTGAGTGATATTGATTACAGAGGGTAGGATGTTTTCAATTATGAGAGAAGGAGTCTTAGCAAGGATTTTATAAGATAGATTGAGTAAAGTGATGGGCCTCCAGTTTTTTATGAGTATTTTGTCACCATCTTTAGGGATGAATTTGATTATTCCAACATTAATATCTGGTCCAAGAGATCCCCTATCAATATCCTCTTCATACAATTTCAATAGCACTCCACTAATACATTCCTGATTATTCCTATAAAACTCAATAGGGATACCATCGGGCCCATGGGCTTTCTCATTGGCCAGCTTGGAAATAGCACAATTAATTTATGACAGAGAGATTTTGCAGTTTAGTCTAGAATCCTCTTCATCTAATACTCTTTTTGGGATGGTTTTTCTGATCTTCTCCCTGGCATCCTCCGTATGCCTCCCACTATCTTATGTGGAAAATAAAGTCTTGTAGTAAGAAGAAAATACACTCAAAATGTCTTATTTATTGTTGAGGAAGACATCATTATCTTGGATGCTATCTATTCTATCTCTGGCCTCCTTTGTTTTAAGCACCTAGAAAAAGAATTTGGTTCCCCTGTCACCAAATTTCAGCCAGTTAAGTCTAGATCTGACTCTATCCCCTTGTACCTTCTGATGTTGCATCTTCCTGAGGGAGTCCCTAGTGTGTGCCAGGGAGTTTAGGGATACCATATTACTTGGAGAATCCTATAATTCTTTGTCTTCCACACAAATTTTTTTATGTAGCAATTTTTCTAAATTTCTAGAATCCTTGGATCTCTTTTTCCCCACAGTTTGAAATAGATTCTTCCAAGATTCCATATTTTGCTTCCATTTACTAGTCTCATCTTATGCTTGACAATACTCTCATTAAACCAACTGATCACTTTGGATGCTGCTAGGATATCCTCATGCTTTAACAAATGACAGTTAAGATAAAATCCTTCCTTCTTGCCATAATTGGTTGGTGGGGAGTTATTAGTACAAAAATAGGCCACAGTGGGGTGCTGGTCTGATAAGAAAAAGGGGATGACTGAGACATTCTCCCCTTTATCATTCTGAAGGCATTTGAAATAAACTTTAATGAAGTAAAATTGATCTAATTTAGAGTATATCCTCTTATTCCCCTTCTAGAAGTTTGACCAAGAAAACCATATCCCTTTTGATTCAGATTTTCTATTAGCCAGCGGGTCATAAAGATTCAATTTACAAATTACTTTGTTCCAGAAGAATCTCTCTTCACCTTTTCATTCAAATTTAAACCCTCCAACCATTACTTTGTCTTGTGATCTTTCCACCATATTAAAATCCCCAGCAACTACCCAGGGGATGTCTTAAAGACCACACATTCAATCCCATACCTTGATTATCTCCAAATGTTCGTTGGGGGCATAGACTGAGCATAGCGCTATTTGTTTGTCTTGAATTCTAAAAATAATCCACATTATTCTGTTATAGGGAGATTTTCCCCACACCTTGACCATATTCCTCCATCTTGGTCCTACTAGAATGGAAGTCCCATATTTTCCTCTACTGTGGTTAGAATAAAATGAGTCAGCATCCTTCTGAATGCATTTGAGAGAAATGTCTAAAGAGAATCCTACAGCTTTGGTTTCTTGCAGTAGAAAAATATTGATACCTTGCACCATCCTTAGCAATCTTTAGATAATGTATATTATATCATGTGATTCAAGTCCTCTCACGTTCCAAGAGGCACATTTAAACATCATTACTATCCTTTATTTTCCAGTATCCATTGGGGACTGGAACCCCTTGAAGCAATTTGGGAGAGTGTATTTCTGCATCTTAGTTGGTTTGTTATTGTTATACACTAAATTTTGCACCATGTTAACCGCTAGAGCCTAACAATCTAATATAACATGGAAATCACTTCTAGGTTGTGGGACCTTTGCTAACTTGAAGTGAAACCTCCACATTCTAGGCTGGTTCCTCTTGGATAATCACCTTGTTTTCTCTTTTAACATGAAAGTAAAATTGCAATGGAAAGGGATGGAAGGAGAACTGAAAGGAAATGACTGACAAAGCAAACTATCCTACTAGGTGATACACCGAAGGTAACATGAATCATAATGTAATGACCAAGACTCAATATGAAATCCCTGAATTATGACAAGTACAACTTCCTAGATAGGTTTGCAAAAGTGTTTCATAGAGAGGTCTGAGATGAAACTATTCGAGGAAAGAAAAGATTTCACAGAAATAGCTTCAAAGAAGTAGACACAGACTATGACCTAAAAACAAACATCCACTCCAACCAATAGGTACAGGAATGAGATAAGATAGCTAGGAATGAACAAAATTCACAAAACTATCCTTATCAGATCACCCATAGTAGTACACAAAGATGCAGAAAAGAAGGAAAATTTGAGATAATCCACAAATTTCTTCAATAGTCAATCAATATATCATTCTTCAAAAAGAATCCCAATCATATGAAAACCTGAGGGCAGGAAAAATACCACAGAAATTCTTGCATAAACTTGGAAAACTGAGAATTACAGACTATGAAAAGTTGGAGGATAGAGAAGATGTCTTAGAAAGCTCTTACATATCCCAAAAAACTAGCTAGAAAAGAACTGAAAACAACTTCTATACAACCTCCCCTAGCACGCAGGCTCGGGAGTCGATTCCTCAATCAATTAGGGCAGAATTAGGGTTTCAATAGATATTACAAAAATAATGGTAAAACCCTACAACTAGTCAAATCTTCCCATTAATGCATTTAGGAAATATCTTAGATGATCTAATTACCCTTTCAAAATATCCCATATCGCCATAATTCGAGAAGACAAATCACCTTGATCCATCTACCCACTCTACAGGCTTAAAAAGTCACCACATTCACGAAAACCTGAGAAACAACATTTAAATATTTGAATTCAAAATCAAACAGTTATAGGTGGTATGGAATGCCCGATCGACGGCCCAGATTTGAAACTTTACTAACTTTAAAACATGATTGTCGATCTCCTTTAAGTTACCCACGAGCACAAGATCAGATCTGCCACGTGTCACCATGGCGTGATGGCTTATAGGTTAAATAACTTCATCTTTACCATCAAGGCATTAAGCTGTCCATTTGAACCTCTTTACTTTTTGTGCCTTTATCTTACCTTTCCAACTTGAGACCCATGACGTCATCTGCCACATGTCACGACGGCTTAATGCTTAATCACTAGATTTTGAGCATTTTGTCTTTAAGTCTTTAAGTTTTATGTCCGATCAAAAAGGACTTGATCGGTCTTTACTTTCCTCTATTTGACCAACACAGCTCCACCATGAACACTTTTTGACATGGCTTAATGGATTATGTGATAGATCATGCACGTCTTTGCTTTAAGTATTTAAGCCCACGGTTGGATTAAAATGAACTTGATTAGAGATTACCTTACCGCAGATGGGTCCAAGCTCTCACAACCCTCCACGCATAAATAAGGCATAATGCCTTGATCATTATATTTTGATCAACTTGGCATTAAGGCATTAAGAAGACCGTTAGATCAAACCATAATTGCTCACAGATTAATCAACCAAAGACCTTACATAAAGGTGACCCCACTGTCCATGTGTCACCACGGTTTAATGGCTTAATTGCTAGATCTTGATCACTTTCTCTTTAAGCCATAACGTCGACCACATGATCAAAAATGAATTGCTCAATCTTTACCTTAATTACC
Source organism: Thuja plicata (assembly GCA_018584345.1). Taxonomy (NCBI): domain Eukaryota; kingdom Viridiplantae; phylum Streptophyta; class Pinopsida; order Cupressales; family Cupressaceae; genus Thuja; species Thuja plicata. The sequence continues at coordinate 1,482,132 of MU226802.1, forward strand.
TTGGTGCTGCATTGGACCCACCATGGACACGTGTCAAACAGGCTTAATGGTTTAAAGATTAGATTGTGTGCATCTCCGCATTAAGCCTATAAGCCAATTGTCCAATCAAAAAGGACTTGATTGAAGATTACCTTTAGTCTCTGACTTGACAGGACCAGCTTCTGAAAACCTTCCATGTGTCACAATGGCTTAATGGATTAAAGGATAGATCTCGAGCACTTTATCTTTAAGCCATAACGTCGACCGTCCGATGAAAAGGAACTTGTTGTTGCCTGGGGTAAACTTAGGAAAATAACTTTGGCCCCACTTGATAGATGACTTAAAACACATGACAAATAGGAACTTTAAGTGGAAAAAAGGTAATGAAGAATTAGAACTACCAGTAAAGGACTTAGGGTTTTAACAAATTTCAAAGGGTTTCTTGCCTTTAGGGCTAAAAGATATGAACTAGGGGTAAAACCAAACCTAGAAAAATGTAGAGAGCAAGATAAGAACCATGAATCATGAAGAATACATACAAGCTAGGCTCTACCCTTGTGGGAGCCTCATTTTTCTCCACTTCTAGCTAAATTTGGATAAGATGGGAAATTTGGGTAACATTTTGGCATTTTTTGTTGAATGTCAGCCTGCTAGACATATAAAACTAGTGGCCTATTTACAATTGATTGGGAAAGGAGTCTACATCTGAGCACACAAAAAGTTTTGGGAAGCAAGAGGAGGAAAAACAAGCCAAAAAAGGAAAGGATCTATACAAGCATAAACAACTAACTATGCAAAGCACTTGGAGGAAAGCAGGGAAAACTAATCCTAGAAAGAAGGAAACTTAAATTATAAAGCTGGACAAACATCAAAACAAGGCTTGAGATGAAATCCATTGATAGAGATTGGAAAGGCTTCTCCTTCAAGAGTTGATAGCTGAAAAGAATTATGTTCCTTGCACTCAGTAATCACAAATGGGCCTCCCAAAAAAAATCAAACTTGGTATGTTTGCCAAGCCTAGATCTAAATTCATCCCATTTGAGGATTATATCTCCAACATTGAAGTTTCTTGATCTGGCTCTCTTGTCAAAGCTCCTCTTAGTTTGAATTTTATGAAACTCCAGAGTCTATATGGACTTGTCTATGTTCTCTTCCAACTCCATGAGTTGAGCATCTCCTATTTGCAAAGGGTCTTCTTATTCAAAGAGGACAATTTGAGAAGCAAGGTCTAGATCTGGTAGCTCTATTGAAATGGAAATTCTAGCTTCTTTTCCATAGACTATCATATAGGGAGAATTCCCAATGATCTTCTTTGGGGTTATCCTGTCTAACCATAAGGTAGACTTTAGTTTGGAGTGTCAATCTCTCTGGTTTTCTTGCAAAGTCTTTTTTATTATCTTGATCAGATTCTTATTAGTAGACTTTGCTAAACCATTACCCTGGGGGTAATAATTGGAATTTGTGTTTAGGTAAACACCATGTTTAATTTCCCATTCATTGACTCTTAGGCCTGTGAAGGCAAGTGCATTATCTAATATAATATAGTTTGGAGCTCCAACCCTATGAATTAAGTCATCATAAAAGCTCAATACAACGCTCTCATTGGCTTCCTTTAATTCAATAGCCTCAGTCCACCTAGTGAAGTAATCAGTTGTAGTGATTATCCATTTATGGCCTGTTGGAATTATGTTATATTTTTCATCAGTGAAAACACTTATTCGATTCTGAATGCTTACCGAGCTCATCACTCAGTCCATAGCTTATACCGAGCATTCAGCAATCACTTTGGAAAGCTCAGCGGTAAACAGTTCAAACCGAGCAGAACAGTAGTCACCAAGCATATGAACAGTTCAGCAGTGTTTACCGAGAAAGCAACATGCACCGATCAGACGGTAGTCACCGAGCTTCACCGTAACTACCGAGCCATCAGTTGAAGCCAACCAAGAAGTCAGTTACCACCGAGTCACCAGTGGTTACCGAGTGACACTATAGCTACCGAGTCACCAGCGGCTACCGAGTTCCAAGCTACACTTCGGGACTAGTATGGACCGAGCTTCTACTCTTACCGAGAGCATGACGATGCCGAGTATTGTAGTGGATG